>JAJGRW010003150.1:0-225983 GCA_025461045.1 Carex parvula
TTTTTTTTTTCCCAATCCATAGCCGTAGGGGTTTTCTACAAAATCATCATCAGATATGTCATTTGTCAAATCATCAGCAGATCCTTGCACACATTTCCTAGACCAAATTGGACAGTCCTTTCTCTTCCTTCCGCAGCCCCAATTGCATTTCTTTTCCTCGCCCTTTCCTCGATTGTTACTGTCCATCCTCCTCGTCTACAAAGTAAAATACATACAAATAAAGTTCATACAAATAAAGTTCATACAAACCTCAAAGTAATAAAATAAATCCCAACTGCAACATAAAAATACATACAAATAAAGTTCATACAAACCTCAAAGTAAAAATTCTTCACAAAATAAAGTTAATTCCTACGACTCCTTCTAAAAGGAAGGCCCCTGAGCCAACCAGTTCCCCATGATGATGTGCTCCTTCTATCTTGTTGCACTGTTTCGTCTTGCCGGTTAGCTGTACCGGACGGTCCTTCTGCTGTCTTCTGTTAGCTGTACCAGATGTGCTCGTCCTTCCTAATTGAGATGTGCTCCTTCTAGCTGGTTGCATTCCTTCTCTCGCTGGTGTGCTGTATCGGATGGCCTTGCGCCAGATGTGCTCCTCCTACCTGCTTGAGTTGTGCTCCTTCTCGCTGGGTAGTACCTGAAGGCCCTTGCATTCCAACCGCCTCCGTTCCTGCCTAAGTACTTCTCCCATTGCCTCCCTAAACATCATAGTTGCATTTTCACGGTCTGCTGTACGGCTTCTGGCTGTGCTTCGCCGCGGCCCTTGCGATCCACTCGCCTCTGGCATAACTCGCTCATTCTCTGCTACATTTGCTGCGTTATGAGCCTCTGCAGCCCAAATATGTTAGTTAGTAAGCTATTCAACGTTGGAACCGAAAATAATTAGGAATGGATGTGACATACCTCGCCTCTGCCTGTCAGAAGTGGAACGACGAGGACGGTGCCCCCGTCGCCTACCTTGCATTTCATCCATGGTCATATCTTGCCGGATGTGTTTTCTCCTACCACGCCGTATCCAATCTCTGTTTGGCTCAATTTTAGGGGTAGTGGTCATAGGCCAATCTTCAGGATTGCCATAAGGAACAAACAGTGCATTCCAAGTACTCAGAAGGTAGTCCACCCTATACCAGTGGGCAACAAATAGGCTGGGTGACCAGTTTCTATTACGACAAACCGCTAACACATGAGCGCACGGAATCCCAGTTAATTGGATACCTCTGCATGTACATTCCACTTTTCTCTCTGGCCCGACTGTCACGATATACTGGAACCTTCTATGAATAATTGACATAGATCCATCCTGCATTTGGACCACTGGAACATATTCATTTGGGCCCGTGACTTGGTAATTACCTTCGCCGTGCGAGTATGGGATGACATCCATTTTTGTAGCTTTCTCCCACCGTTTGGCGAGCTTAACATGTACCCGTCTGGAAAAAGGCTGTTCTGCATTGCTTTGCTCCGTCGCTGCCTCTCGCCGTTGAACAAACCACCTGTTGCACTTGGCGAATGTCTCCTCTACAAGTGCAGCCACGGGCAACATTCGGCTATCCTTGAAGACAGCGTTCAAGGACTCAGAGCCGTTTGTTGTCATGATACCAAATCGGTACCCTACATCACAGGTCTGGAAAATTTTTTCAAAATTTGACGGCTCCATGACATCATCAGGACGTACTTTGCCCACTCTCCTCAGAAAAGCATTACACGTCGGATTTTGCTGCAATAGAACAAAGCAAAATTAGACAAAACGCATCTAAAAGAAACAAAAATGATATAAATTAGACAATATTAGACATACCGAGCAAAAATCTTCGTCTTTCAGCCTTCTTGGCTTCTTCTTCCTGGCTCCTTGTTTGAACCTAGTTCCGTACCATTTGTCCTTCCCACACGCCTGGACCAGGTTATCTGCAACATGTTGGATACAATACCTGTGCACAAAATTATCCCTATCCCATCCGTATTCAGGTTTCAATGCAGCTTTGATACCCTTGTGTTGGTCCGATATAACACATACGAATCTATTCACACCAATCACATTAATCCTAAGCCAGTGTAAGAAAAAACCCCAGTTCTCTTCATTCTCCGTATGTACAATTGCAAATGCTAGAGGCAGCAATTGGTTATCGGCATCATAGGCGCAAGCCATCAAAAGTCTGCCCTCATACCGCCCAGAAAGGAAGGCTGCATCTATACTGATCACCGGCCTTAAGTAATCAAATGCGGTAATGCATGGTCCGTAAGCCCATGCCACGGCCCTGAATTGCTGAACACCTTCTTTGACCAGTCCTGTATTTTTATCGATGCTCGTACTTGTCAGAAATTGGTATTTTGAGCCGGGATTCGTGTAACATATCCCGTTAAGCAATAGTTTCATAAAATTGTACGACTCTTCCAACTCCCAAATTGCCGGGCAACTGCAAGCTCACGACCTCTCCAAAGTTTGTTGTACTTCGGGGTTATACTGCCAAACCTAACCCTCACGCAGTGTGCCACACTCCGGATGCTCATAGTGGGGTCTTCCTTAATGCCGCTCTCGATGAGGTCTGCGATAATTGATGCCGTGAGTTGTGCATGGTCCGACCTTTCAAATTCAGATTCGCATGTGTGAGGCGTGTCTTGCTCAGTTATCATCCATGTATCTCCGGCATTTGTTGCTCTTGCCTTCAGTTTGAAACGACAACCCGTAGTGCTGCATCTAATTTCCAGCCGGGATGTGTCACTTCTCTTCGTATACGTCTCCTTGTTCTTGTCAACATGGTACTCTCTGATCTTTTTCGTCAGTTGCTTTTTACTTACGAAGTATTGGCCTTTTGCGAGCTCACTCCTGTACTCAACCCGACGACCATAGTAAGAAATATCTGCTTCTCGGAAAGCAGATGTGTCATTGAAGTTTACAAAAGGGTGAGTCTCACCGCGGCCACCTAACGGCATATTCTCTCTATTCTGCCTCACAGTGGGCTGTGTGTATTCTTCTTCTTCATCTTCTTCATCTTCTTCATCTCCTTCATCATTAATGTCACATTCTTCTTCCCCCAATTCATCCCCAGTTTGCAGATTCTCCTCCGGTATCTCGTTTATAAATTCAAATTCCGACTCGTTTGGATCTTCCTGTATGGTGGCGGTCTGGGGTGAGGATTTGGTTCAGGCCCAGGTAAGGATGAAGGACCGTCATACATGGATACAGGTGGGATAAAAGCTGGAGATTGGGGTGAATTATTGTATATTTCTTGTTCCGGTTCTGCTACAGGCATTACGATAAAAGGAGTGTGTGGTTCATTATCTTCTTGATAATGTTGGGCAGTCGAATTTTGGCCTGAACTTCCGGCCCCTGACTCTTCGCGAATTCTGCGTGCAAAAACTTCCAACAATGATTCGCCAGACCTCAAAACCTGCGCTATTAGACCTCTCAATGCCCCGTTATCTCCCAGTGTGATTTTGACATACTTTTCTGCGTGGACCATTCGGGCCTGAATTTGTAATTGGCAACGATTCCTATTGTAGCCGCTCGCTTCATAAATAAGCGATTGCAACTGCTCAAATGAGAAATTTTCATCAACCCAATACGTATTTGCTGCAGGCTTGGAGTAACGTACTCCATACTGGTCAGTTATGAACTTTCCTTCAAAATGTATTGAAATTGCAATAGACATGGCCAATAAACTACATTAATAAATAACAAATATTTGGTCAGTTTACTGATTTCAATTGTGAACAGTTGTGAATAGTCGTATATGAACAGTAAATACGTATGTGAACAGTAAATACGTATGTGAACAGTAAATGTGAACAGTAAATACGTATGTGAACAGTAAATGTGAACAGTAAATACGTATGTGAACAGTAAATACGTATGTTGAACAGTAAATACGTATGAAAATACGTATGTGAACAGTAGTGAACAGTAAATACGTATGTGAACAGTAAATACGTATGTTGAACAGTAAATACGTATGGAAATACGTATGTGAACAGTAGTGAACAGTAAATACGTATGTGATTAACAGTAAATACATATGTAATTAACAGTAAATACGTATATAAAAAAAATACCTGACAGCAGACTCTCCGTCTCCTCCTCCTTCTTCCTCCCTCTTCCTCCCTCTTCTTCCTCCCTCTTCCTCCCTCCTCTTCCTCTTCTTCAGCCACTGAAGATTTATGTTTTCTCTCTTCTACGCACCTCTCCCTCGTACTTATAGTTTTCAAAAAAAAAACATCTACCCAAACCGCCAGGATTCCTGGCGGTCCGAATTAAAAATTCGGACAGCTAGGAATCCTAGCGGTTTGGGTAGAAATAAAAATATTTTAAAAACCTGATTATTTATATTAAAATAAATTTTTTTTTGGGTAAAAATAAAAATCACGGCATTTATTTGGATGTAAGACTAGACTAGTAGTAGCTATGTATGAATTGGTTTTCAACGACTTTACGCACAGGTTAGGTGTCAGTCAAATTTGTTTGCCATATTTAACTCGGAAGTATCAAGGTCGAAAGTTCGTTAATATGGGAGAATGTCATATATACCCTTCAAAAATTTGGAAATTACGTATTAGTCACTCTAAAATTCATAATATCATATTTACTCCTCTAAATTTCAAAATCTCATAAAATTACCTAATTTATTGTCTTTTATTAAAAACTCGTATTAAATTTATAGAATTTTCATTTTACCATTTGTTAAAAAATTAAAATATGTAGTTTGTGTAATAAAAATGTTGTTTTCTAATTGGTTGGTGTTCGATGACAAATGGTTCACTTCTCTACGTTTGACATATATACTATTACATTTAGACATATGCTTGTATGCACGTCACAAATAAGAAAATGAACCATTTGCTCTCAAAAAGGACATCTAGATGACTGGACATTTCCCTTGAACACGGTACATATATATATTTTTTTAATAAAGATATAATAGGTACATATTTTTTAATTTCTTAATAAAGATAAAATAGGTACATTATAAATTAAAATGAGTTTAAATAGAAAAGATAATAAATTGGGTAAAATTATCAGTTTTTTAATTTAGAGGGTTAAATATGATATTAAGAAATTCTAAAGGGGATACGAGTAATTTTGAGATTTTTGAGAGGCATACATTAAATTTCCAAAGACCACTAGTTTCTCGATGGTTGCAACAAATGCGTTGATGAAATTGAATAAACAAGGTACTATTGTTAGTTAAATTCAACACCTACTTGTTATACTATTAGTTAATATTATTTGTGTGTCGAAAAGGATATTATTATCTATTGACATTTTCTAAACTTGCAGATCGAGTCTTCACTAGTTGACTTAATGTGTCCGATCAATATTAAGCTAAATCCAGTAGCATAAGCATCCAAAGTTTTCCGGTATGGATGTAGAACCCATATTTTAGCGAGTTGTGGACATATTCTTGCGATTAATGTAAAATAGGGGGTTAATTTTATGAAAATAAATTTGGTTAGGTGACATGAAAAATGAGGTGTGCTGACTGCTGCTGTATTTTCTGGGATGCAGGGATAATATTAACAGCGCTGGTTTGACATTATGCAATGCATGAGCAATAATTAAAATAGAAAATCATATGACTGACACGCTTCATATATATAGTCCAACTAACACTGTTAATATCCTTGTCCGAATCACTATTGTTAAATTTTCTAAAATAGTCATTTATGACATAAATACTAATTCGAACAAATGAGTTTAATTTTAATGTATCAATTATGGTAATAGTGAGTGGTGCTGTTGTACTTTACCTTTGGATGTCCAATCAAAATCTGATAATTCTAGTTAGAAAAGGAAAAGGCTTTACTAAAAATATTTAAATTGTTTCGGGAACTTATTAGTTCTGAGAATTTCAAAGAAGTGAATTAAGGCACGTCGGACAAGGATATTAACGGTGTTAGTTGGACTTAATCTGTTATAATATTTAAACTCAGTCCAATGTCGAATAAGACGAATTCACATCACCCCGGTACCGTAATAGGATCTTTTACAATTACTTGATCTGGACCGTTCATTTTAACTTGCCACGAATCTCAAAGCCCAATAATTCTGCCCCTCCGTCAGCCCGAATCCCAAAGTGGCTGGGAGTTAATCTCAAACTGTAAAATGAAGGGAATCTTCTACGGTACCGGAGAGGATATTTGCCCGATTAAGACAGTCCGATACTCCGATCAGTATAAAGGTTTTTGTGTACTCAATCTCTACAATTCTTTGAAAAATTTGGACGGGCTCGGATCAAATGATCCGATATTGTGTTGGACCGCCGCCAATTCCACGTGGTGTGAAATGTGGATGTGGTGAACAGTCGCACAAAAATAAGTCTTTTTTTTTTTTTTTTGTGCTAAATTCATGCCCGTAGGCTTCTCATTCCAAAGAAAAAAGACAGTTCAGTTACAGCAGTTTCTCAAAAAATAAAGATACACTATTTTCCACTAGATAGGATTGGGAGAAATCCTTTTCCAAAACTTCTCGCGTCTCTCCACATGGTAGGACTTTCCTCTCGCGTCCTGCAACCAAAGACCTGACGACACGTGGCATTTGAACTAGCGCAATGGAGAGGTAGACAGCCGTGGAATTCATCCAATTGGAGAAACGAAGCAAATACAAATCGTAGGATTTGTCCTGCAATTATTCTTTTTCGGGATGAAACCTCTGTTGCACTACTCTGCGGCGGTTTCCAGTGCGACCGTGTTCTTGACGAAAAAGACCCTGCAAACAATACTCGTGATACCTTTCTGCACTTTTAGAACCGCATTCAATCACAGATTTAAAAACTAGTTGTCCCCGGCTCCCCGCCATCATATTTTTCTTTTCTTTTTTGCATATTTCTCTCGGGGCCATTTAAGATTTATCCCCAGCTTATGATGAATATAATTACACGATTACTACAATATACAAAGATCGTGCGATCCCCACTTACCCGATCAAGTTTTCCTGTTATACGCAAGATTAGCAGCATCACGTTGTGGAAAAATATAATTATAGAGGTAACGGATCAGCATCACGTCTAGATTTTTTTTTTTTTTCAGTGTCTTTATAAAGCAGTATTTACATTATTTCAGAAGTATGATAACTTCCTTTGAAATTATCATTTTGAGGTAATTTTGTTCTCACATTGTCCGTGTGGCCAATACGAGCAAAACAAAATTTAAATATTGAACTTTTTTATGCTGTGTAGGTGTTCTTATTGTTCTACTATGTCAAATATTCTTCAATCGGGCACATTAATAAGAGTCTGTATCCTCTACATTACCTCAGACCAGTGTAACAAAATGAGGTTTATGCGGCCGCATATGCGTATGAGAATGGCAACCGCATAGAAAATTAATATGCGGTTCTGCATATACGGCCGCATATTCGACTGTATATTTTTACTGCATATTCGGCTGTATATTACAGCATATTATCGCATACTTGTTTATATATATATTAATGAGATATATTAATTCTCATTTTAAAATCCGCATATATAAGTCCGCATAAAAATCCGCATATACGGCCGCATACTTCCGCATACCGTATAGAAACCGTATTTTAAAACATTTCCTCAGACCAATCCAGTCCAATTTAAAAATTTACAAATCTTTTTTAATATTTGTGTCGATGCGAATCAGAAATTCTAAATTATGTCTGCACTAATTCAAAATTTAAATTACTGCAACAATTAGTGGAGCGATCAAAACTTGGTTGTCCAAGCATTATAGAGACAGGCATAGTTGGATAGAGAAGAGAGATGGAAGACAAGGAGGATCCTCAGTCTTGCCAAAATTAACCCACGATTGGGACCCTGAAATTTTTATTTATATCATATTCCAAAAAAAAAATTAAATAATTATGATTTTGAGAGGTTTTCAAAAACACCCAAACCGACAAGCCAATCTGCGGCCCAAAAAACAGGAGTGCCAAATGGCCCTTGCGGCCCCCAACAAACTACAAAATAACCCTCCGAATTTGATCCCAATACTTAAATGAGACCCAAAGCCTCATTTAAATAAATAGCCCAAGCAAATAGAAAAGAGACCGAAGCCTCCTAAATTTAAATAGTCACGGCCCAGAAAAATAAAGGGCCCAAATTCAAATTAATTAGCCAAGGCCCAAAACCATTTATTTCAATTTCAAGCCGAGCCCAACAAGCTCAACCCAAAATTTCCATTTCAATTTAAATTTGATCAGATTGTTTGATTTTATAATAATTGTTTAATAATTTTCAAAGATAGAAAGAATAATGAATAATTTAAATGTGTTAGAAAGAAAATTAAATAAAATAGATAAATATCTTAAAAATTTAGATATACCAGAAGAATTCCGAAACATTTTTCAGGCAAGATTTTTTCCGGTTGTAAAAAAAATTAAACTTTCTTGGTATATTACTGAAAAAAAAAAAAATTTGTATCTGAATTATTGATCCCGGTTGAAAAGTCACTTCTAGTAAATATAGAAATTATTATGTTCTTTCTATTTTGACAATTATTAAACAATTATTATAAAATAAAAAACCAAACGAATTCAGAGCCTTTTTTTTTTTTTACGGGGTCCGCAGGCCATTTGGCGGCTCTCATTTTTTGGGCCACATATTGACTTGGCGGCCTGGGTAGTTTTGGAAATTTACAAAATCAGAGTGTTTTGATTTTTTTTTTATTATGGTATAAATAAAAATTTCGGGACCATACTGACAAGCTTGCCATAATTTGAGATTTGCTTAGTTATTGTCCACCATATCACCATCATCTTATCCTACTCCTTGTGGTGCATATATCTTTGTCAATTAAACTTCATGACTAACCAACTTCGTAATCACATTTTTCATCGAGCATGTTATGATTACTATTTGTGTGCTGATCTTCTCTTGTCAATGTGATACTAATTAAATGGTCTAAAAAAATTCAAACAGTTTATTTATCTCGTGTAACAATTTCACTTTAACAATGAAGTGCAAAAATTGTTACGTAGCCGCAATAAATCCGCCTAATTGTTACAAGCGCATCGATCCATGCTTTGTTGCGAGTCCAGACTCCAGCGTCTGTAGATGGTCACATTTGTGAGAGAAAATCTAACAATAAAGATCTTGTTAAACATCTATATTTTGCTCATAATAAAAATAATAAGCGATGAATCGGATTTGTATGAAATATTTGTTCTAGCAAAGCAAAACTAACATAAACGGCAATTTTTTCAATAGGTTTTGATCCTTTTAAGTAAAAAAAATATAAATAATAAACGAAGTATTTCGGTATGCTTACGGTAAATGTCAAAATATAAGCAGTAGAATTTTATAAAACTTAAAATTGATAGATAAATTATTTTTAGGTTTAAGCTTATTAAATTTATAAGAAAAAAACGTTGCACATAAATAACCACTCAATATTGATTTGTTTTTAGAATAAAACAGTGCACATGAATGATCCAAATTAACTAATTTTCAACATGAGTGATTTGATTTTGAAATGGTATTTAGGTTTAAGTTTATTAAATCATCAGAATATTTCGTTGCACATAAATAACCACCCAATATTGATTATTTTTCAGAATATAACATTGTTACTTGAATGATCCAAATTAAATTAATTTTCAACATGCATGACTTTAGCTTCCCCTTTCACCTTAGATGAACTGAAAGCTGCTGTCTTTGATTCACAACCTAATGGGCCGGGCTCCTGGTCCTGATGATTTTAGTTATAAATTTTATCAATGCTTTTGAGACCTTTTCAAAGATGATTTGATGATTATGTGCCAACAATTTCACTCTAATCAACTCAACTTGTTTCACCTCAATAAGGCAGTTGTTTGCCTCATTCCCAAAGTCTATGAAGCCTCACACCTCAAACAATATAGACCCATTAACTTAGTTAACTGTAGTTTCAAAATTCTCTCTAAATTGCTTACTAAACGCTTAGAACCAGTTATGTCCAGGATTATTGACCCTACACAAGCCGCCTTTTACCTGGCCGATACATCCTGGACAATGTGGTTTTAAGTCAAGAGATTATCCACTTTGCAAATCACACCCAGCAACAAGGGGTTGTGATCAAAATTGATTTTGAGAAGGCTTATGATACTATAACTGGGATTATCTAATGGAGGTCTTACATAATCGTCAGTTTGGTTCTCCTTTTATAGGCTAGTTACACCAATGGCTCCTTAGCTCTCAAACCTACATCAATATTAATAACCAGCTTACTCCCTATTTTAAATGCCAAAGAGGTGTCCGCCAAGGAGATCCTCTTTCTCCCTTTCTGTACATCCTTGTTGCTGACACCCTTAGTAAACTCTTTGCTAAAGGGCGCACCTTGTACCTCATACAAGATATAGGTCCCCCCTGTCAGAATAACCTCCCTGTGATCAACTGCCACTATGCGAATAATATTATCCTTTTTCTCTCTGCCACCTTAGAAAACATTGAAAAAGTTTCCTGGACCATGAAAAGCTTTGAGGCTCTCTCTGGTATTAAGATTAACCTTTCCAAAACTGAATTGTTCCCTCTTAATCTTGAAAATGACTTCACTCACAATGCTGCGGCTATTTTTTACTGCAAAATTGGTAAATTCCCTCTGAAATACCTAGGTCTACCCTTGCATAATAGGAAATTAGCTGTGAAAGATTGGGATTTTCTCCTATCCAAACTGGAACAGAAATTACAAAGTTGGAAAGGGCAACTCCTCTCCATTGGTGGAAGACTCACTTTACTCAATTATACCCTTTCTTCAGTTCCTTTATATGCCCTTTCACTCTTTCGTGTTCCAGTCACAGTATTACACAAAATTGATGTTCTTAGACGTAAATTTCAGTGGCAGGGGTATCGTATCAATAAAAAAAAAATATGATTTACTCAACTGGCCTACCAATTGTATGCCCAAACAACAAGGTGGAATGGATATCTTGAACATTGACCATATGAACATTACTCTTCTTACTAAATGGCTATAGAAACTTAAAAATCCTAGTTTTCAAGGTCTTTGGAAATCAACTCTCCTGCTTATCTATTCTTCTTACCATCTTCCCCCTTCACATTTTTGGGACAGTATTCAATCCTTACAATAGCTGTTGGAATGTAGCCTCACTATTACACCTGGTGTTAATACTACTGTCAAATTTTGGTCAGATGTATGGTTTGGGAACTGTCCCTTATCTATCTACTATCATTATCTATACAAAATGTGTACCAATCCTAACATAGGCCTTCAGGAGGTCCTTCTCACACAGCGACAGATTATCTCCTTCAGAAGAACCCCTACGGGTGTTGATGTCAGAGATTGGGAGGAATTGCTTTCCCTCATTCTCAACTTTTCACCCTCACACAATAATGATTCTCTCAACTAGATCAAAGAGCCTAATGGGCAATTTACTGTTAAATCCTTATATACCTTCATTTCTTTTAGAGGAGTCCAACATTCACATTGTATGCTTTGGTAGGATGCTAAATTGCCTTCCAAAATTAAAGTTTTTATCTGGCTCCTTACACAAGATAGAATTCTCACTAAAGATAACTTGCTAGAGAAAGGATGGACAGGTACTACCACATGTCATTTCTGTTACCATCTTGAAACGGTTGATCATTTATTTATCCAATGCGCTTTTGTGAGACAAATTTGGTTTTGGTTAGCCCAAAGTCAACTTTATTTTAGCTCTTGGCATTCGGTTGATCATATTATGATTTTTGCATATTCGTTGCCTCATCACTCCCAAAAATATTTCCTGGTGGTCTTTAGTGCCTTTGCTTGGTGTGTTTGGAAATAACGCAATGCTATTTGTTTTGAACATAAACAATGTTCCTCCGGGAAAACCATTATTCTCTCAATTATCTCTACTATGGTTTATTGGACAGGGCTTGGGGAAGAGAATGCAGCCGTGAGTCAATGGCTTCCTTCAGATACCAACCTCATCCCGGTGCAAGCTATTCCTTCCACTGCGAATCTCCAACTCTCCGCTGCTTCTGAGGAGACTGATAGCTCTGCTTCCTAATCTGCATTGTGTTCTTTTGATGCACTTTTTAGCTTTGCCAGAATATACTATGTTTTGTTGATTTCTGGCTCTTTTGTTTCCTTAATGCTCTATGCTCCAACTTGGATCGTTTTTGTTTTGCTCATGGGTCTGTTTGCTCATGTTTATTTTACTGCTTTTGGTTTATTTAGGTTCTGTAAATTTAAAATTGTTTCGAAATGAAACGAGCCTCACAGCTTGTTTCAAAGCGATGAACTATACTACAGCTTTACGCTTGTACGGCTGTACCCTCAAAAAAGGAAAACAATAATAAATAATAATTCGTTTGATCGGACGCCTTAGAACACCTTCCTACGTCCAGTTATCTCGCATCAACGAATGAGATCTGTTCCAGTTTCCTCCAGTGGCCACGCGTCGGCTGTGGAACATCTCCATGGCCACATCACGTGAACATGCTACCCTTCTCCTTGATCTGTTACAGTTACAAAAACTATAGTACACTATGTCTTTTTGCTTATCCACCCATTCGCCTACAATATAACCAGCTACACGATGAGAACCATGAATCCTGTAATGGTCAGAAAACCGAAAATGAAAGAACTATTGGCTTGAAACGTGGGAACCCTCTCCACCAATCAAAATATTAGATTAAATATTTGCCCAAGTCCTTCACATTATTAAATGGATGTTTATATACAACGTCAAACTCGATGAATCCAAATGCTGACTGGGACAATTACATCACTGTATACTGTATAGATCACTAATATAAATTTTCCATCCAATCTGATATCAGAATCATCAAATTAGTATGCAAATGTATGACAAGTTGAGTTTGTGCTTTGTTCTAATTATTTTCTCTCAAACATTAATAGTAAATTGACTTTAATGCATGGCAGAATCTTTATAGACCTAACATATACTAATTACTAGCTAGTCTTAGTCTTGGTTCTTTATCAAAAATAGGAGTGAATTTAGCGGAGGATAAGGGGTTAAGTCACTTTTATAAATTAAAATTTATTATTTTACCCATTAATTTTTGTAATTTTTTTATGTATGTTACTATTTAGCTTTCTTTATAAAATTAATTTTATATTATATTTTTCAGCCTTCTGATCTCAGTTTTCAAGTACTGTCCTTGATAAAAAGACAATTTTCCTTCTGTAAGATATGTAATACGGATCAATAGTTTTGTTTCCAAAATCCTAACGGCTGATCCAAACCGTTCAATGTGATTCCGATATGAATATGTACTTGCAAACCAAATTTCATATTTTTTAGAATTGTTCTACTATTTTTTAAGATACGTAGAAATCACTTGATCTGAAAATTCTGGACCATCCAAAAACAGTGATTTTCTACCTATCTTAAAAAATAGTAAAAAAAAATCTAAAAAAATATAAAATTCAGTCCGCAAGTACATATTCATATGGGAATCATATTGAACGGTTCGTATCGACCGTTAGGATTTTGAAAATAAAAATATTGATACGTATTACGGACCAATCTATGTTATATTAAGAAACAAAAAAAAAAAACAGTTTAAGCACACACACAAAAAAAATTGGAGATAAAAATGAAAAATACATAATACTAGTCACGCTTAAATTAACAAGGGTAGATCCTTGTTCCTAAGATAATTTGAGAGTGTTTTATTCCATGTCATGCTTAAAAAAAAAAGGCAATTTTTTTGTGTGTGAATGCAAAAACAATTGACCCTTTGAAATTTCTTGCCGTCGACTATATATTAGAATGCAATTCCAAAATTTGAACTCTCTTGACTAGAATAAATTAGAATATTTCGTAGTGCACAAATTTACTACTGTATATCATGGTTTTCTGCATAGAATACTTTTCTATACTTTATATTTTTTCATGTGAGGTATTATGACGTATAAAAAAAACAAAGAAAAAGGCACATTATATTTAATAATAAGTCATCAAATTCTCTTAGTGAGCATATCATATTCTAACTTTACTCCAGTTATATTATGATACGTCCATCATAACGTGTTAACACACAATGTGACAATCATGTTTAATTCAATTTTTTTATACGACAATCACGTTTAATGATTTTTATATGGATTTCTAATAGTTCATGGAAAATTTAGAAAAATGTAAAAATTGGTGGAAAAATATTGTAAAAGAAGAACAAATATGTTAATATTTTTTATTCAGATTTTGAATTATTCATTAAGCAAAAAAAATATTTAAAACTGTGGCATGACGTGATGTTCTATCATGTGGCGCGATGTTTCATCCTGTATCGTGACATTTATAATTTCAATACACGCGGTTATGTGAATGTATGTCAATATGTAATAGCGCGGCATTTCGTGATGTGACACATATTGTAACCTGTAATAATCGGTTAACGTGATTGGGAATTTTTTATCTATAGAAATTATTAAATACAGATGTACAGAAACAGAAAGAGTACTTCATTTTCAACAAATATAGAAAGATCTGACTCAATGAGTCCGATCCAAGTTTATGGATCGGTCTCAATGATCCAGATCCATCAATAACCTGAATTTCTGTGGCCTGATTTCTATACCGAGAGAATTCAACTATTGAGAGGGCTGCTAATGTACCTGATTTTCTGTGGCCCTCTCTAGCAAAACACTAATGTAACTTGATTTTCTGTGATTTTCTGTGGCATCTGGGCCATTGAGATCATTGAGAAAATCAAGTTATTGATGTCACAGAAAATTAGGTTATTGATGGATGTCACAGAAAATCAGGTTATTGATGGATCTGGACCATTGAGACTGATCCATAAACTTGAATCGGACTCATTGAGTCAGATCTTTCTATATTTGTTGGAAATGAGGTACTCTTTCGGTCCTCCGTACATTTATATTTAATAATTTTTATAGATAAAAAATTTCCATGCTAGCTAACTTGTCAATATCAGATGAGCGAGGTCATACATCCGAGCTGTAGCAAATCACCTCATACGTATATCAGTTTATATATGTGAGACATGACGTATGTATGAATTTGAATTCTGCGTAAATTTATGTTGTCGTTCTTTTGCTTCAAGTCGTGTGAGCGTGCAAGTAGCATGCCGCAAGAAACAAGAGAAGGATCAATATCGGTGCCTGGAGAAAGCTCAGTACTAGGTACTGTTCTCTCAGACCCCCAAAACGGAAAGAAACAAAAAAACCCTACTGCCGAAGACAGTGGCTTTGGTATAGCGGCCCCCAACACGATCCCCGTTCGAACGGGTCAATCTGAAGACCGTTCACTTCAAATAATACCGGAAGTCGGTTCCCATCCGCCACAGCCGATCCACCCGACCTCAGGCCACGCACGTACTGCCCAGAGAAAGCCCACTTTACATAGCTTAGGTACCTCAACCCACAATAGATTCAAAGTGATGATGGGGCACGGTAGAGGCCGTGGAGCGGGTCACACCAACAGACAGGTAGTGGGTCAACAATCTGGTCACCCAAGGAGCAAGCCGCAGCTGATCGGAACCTCCTCAAGCACGCCGCTACCCGAAAACCAACCTGAGCCCGTATTGGGAGCTGAACCGATAGTGGGGAGAAAATTCAAGTGGACACGTGGAGAGCAGCAGGCCATTCAAATTTCACAAGATATAGCCATACCTGCCGACAAGATATCGGGCCAAGTTCAAGTGCAAGCCCAAGCAACAGGCCCAATTGAAGGAGCTCGTTTGAAAAGGAAGCCTACAAGGAACATTGATGCAGCCTCACAAACTCAGAGACTAGGAATTGGGCCTTCCAAACAGATGCAGGCCGACAACACCATTAATATGGATCCAGCAGCTTTTTTCGAAGCCCAAGTCCCCAAAGAACACTGCATTAAAATCGGGGCTGCTTGTGGCTTCCAGGAGGCCGCTGTACTGCATGCATTACCTGAAGACAATGACCAGCTGTAGGGCGCAGAAAGTTGCACAGCTGGTGTGGAAGATGTGTGCATGTGTTTTTAAAATGTCTCAGGGTTCAATGCCCTCGGTTTTCAATACATGGAGAGAACATCGAACTTGAAACATTCATTTCTTTCTGCTGTTCCTTCTGGTTCACCTTCGACAGACCTACTGTTCATAATCAGTCTATCGAGAGAGTTTAATGATTGTGGGGACGTTTAACTCCCAGCGAGCGCAAGCCCCCGCTGTTAATTACATCAGATGACCCTTCCAAGCCATACTGAACACCTCGTCCATTCCGGGATTTGTGCCTATTTTATGTGAATTGAATAAAGGGGCTAAAAGGGGACTCATGCATAGATTCTGGTATTGATTTGGTTTTCTATGTATTTTGGTACATGCGTGTGTGATTTCTCACTAGAATTGTATTTTTTTTGAAATAAGATTTTGAATATTTGAGAGATTTATACACATTGTTTGTTTATATTTGAATTATGACATATTTATATACATTTTGTTGATTATTTAAGAAATAAAATCATTTAATTTTGAAGAAAGGGTATTTTGGTCATTTTAGGATTTGGCTAACGCTTGGACATATTCAATTTTGATTTGGAGACATGAAGAATTCAATTTGGGTTCATCTGGGGGTGGTTTGAGTCAATTTGGACTTGAAACGAAGAAGTTATGGCCAAAAAGGACTGAAAAGGGCTTGTCTGTGAAGTTTTTGTTCTTCTAGGGGCCTATTTGTAAACTTTCAATGGCTTATCTGCTAATTTTAAGTAAGTAGAGGGGTTTATAGGCAAAAGGGACATCTTTTAAGCATTTATGGGCTTTAAGATTCGTGCTGGGTCTTCAGGTTTGGTTATTAGGCTTTTGAGATGTGCACTGAGCCTCGGATTTAAATCATTGGATTTTGAGATTGGGCTTTTAGCATCAACGAGTGCATTAGGCCATCAATCAGTGTGCAGGGGCTTGGATCTTTAGCATATGGACTTTAAGATTCGCACTAGTTCATCTCAGATTATTTAAATGAAGTGACATGTGGGCTCCCCTCTGTCAGAGGCCCGTTGATCCATGAATTTGAATGTGAACCTTTGGATCTTTCCTTTTGCTTTAAGATCCGTATATGTGCCTCAAAACTCGTGCTAGCCAACTGACAAGCTAGGGTTCATGTACGATGAACTGGGTCCGGTCGATCTCGGCCACGGCGGCACCGACCAAGGGTAGGGTTGTGGTCGTCTCATCACCAGAAATCCATTGATGCTATCGTCGACGGCTGGAGATCGCCGGAGACGACGGCCTGGGACTGAGAAACGATTATCGGTACCGATAAGCTACTGAATCAATTTCCTTCGGTTTTCTCATGATTTTCTTCAGCAACCTGATCATTGACATCATACGAATGCATAAAAGCGATTAGGGACATCAATTGCACATTTGATTCGATTTTAGTCATGAAATGGGTTTTCACCTCTCGGTTTCAGTACCGATTGGTACCTATGGCTGGTACAGAGGTTTTGGGATCAATTCAAGTATCTAGAAGACTTGGTTTCAGTTACTTTGAAGTGATCTAGACACAACATGGGCATCAATTTGACTAAAATCGAATTTCAGGTCAGAGACAGTATAGAAGTTCATACTGTCATATCCTTTTGATTCATTTTCTTGCGAATTTTGTACACAAGTTATGAATTTTCTTTCACAGAATCATGGAGGGATGTGTGAAGAACATTTGTATCAATTTTTACCATTTTAGGATATTTATTTGTATTTTAATGATTTAATTTCAGAGGAGGGGTAGAAATGTTCTTGTGCGGCTATAGTTTTATATTTTTTTTTTATTTGATTAACTTTGAAATTAAATTCAGAGCTGAATACAAATCCAATTCATTCAAGTTTGGTGTCTATCCTGATTGGCTTGAAGTCTAGTTTCTGAATATTCAATTTATTTGGCATTTCAACCCTTTTAGGGGTCTCACACTGGCAATGCAACTGCCAGGGGTCAGATGTTCATTTTTAGGCTTTTTGATCTGATTTCTCATGAATTTAGTACATGAGAGGTGATTTTTGTTCCACAGATCCAAAGATATATGTATAAAGGACTTCTGTATCAAATTCCAGGATTTTCTGAGCATTATTTCTCAGCTTAAAGGCTTGTATAACATGAGGGGCATACTTGGTAAATCTGACAGAAAATTCAGCAATTTACATTTTTAAAACCTGAACTTCAGAGATCAATATCTCCCTGTAGGAAAATCCAAATAATACAAACTTTGGGTCTATCTCATGTGATTTTTCATTCTCTACATGATGGTGTATTTATTTTTGTCATTTGGAAATCAGAGCAGTCCAGACTTGCTGATTTACCAGCAGAGGTCATATTAGGGCATTTCAATATACTACATTGCTTCAACAATGTTTTTTTTTTTATGCAATGTACTGCTGAGTATGGACTTGGCATGTTACCAGAGGTCACCAGATGAGATTATACACATAGGCATTGGCCTAGTTGATCATTTGGACATGTTTTAAGGCCTTAAACCACTGTTTTTATGCACCAGTAGTGTATATAAGAAGATCAAAGTCTCATATCTCATCAAATTATCATTTTAAAATTATTTCAAAAAAAAAACTGCCGGAGCATGGCATTTATGCAGGGAGGCCCCTGGAATTGTCAAAATTATGCAGTATGTGATCTTTCACTTGATTATTGGGCATATCACTAAGATGTCATTGGAAGAAGAATACAAATGACAATAATGCAGCTGTAGCTGCTATCTATTTGCATCTTAGTCCTCTTTCTTTCATCATATTTATGTATAGCAACTTAATCCCTTTAGATAGTGTTACATAGTACACCTCTATGCATAAAGGGCTAAGTATCAACACATATAACATGAGCCCTTGGGTCATTTGAAGGAGATAAAAGGGGAAGCCAGCTGGCTCAACCCTTTCATCCCTTGTGCATATTATTTTTTTTTCACTTTTAATTCTCCTTAATTCTTTACTAAAACAATTAAATGACTCTAATATGAAGGGAGACCAGCTGGCTCAACCTTCATATTTTCATCATTAAATCACTTTAAAAAGGATTAAAGAGGTATATTTGAAGGCAGAACACAAAAGAAAGAAAAAATATCAAAGTTTTGTAATTTTTCTTTTTATGCATATATTTCTATTATGTGCTAAAATAGTAATAAATCATAATGAGCAAAAGTAAAACCTCTTATCTAAAGAAAATTGGTGAATTTTGCTGTTAAAACAGAAATATTTTATTTATTTTATATATATTTATGTATATTTTTTTTATTTAAAGGCAATAAAGGAAACTCCTTTTTTTTTTTTATTGATCATTAGGCCAACATATGCTTAACTCATCATCAAGCAAGCTTTAAGCATCACATAGCCTTCACAGATTTATTAATCTAGAAGCCACAAGCAAGAAGGAAGGGAAAGAAAGAAAAATCAAAGGAAAACCGAAATAGTCAAAGAAAGAAAGAAATTAAAAGAAAAGAAGAAATAAAGCTCCAATATCATGCATGTGGTTTATTTAGAAATGAAGGCAGAGACCGAAAGAGGAGAAAGAAAGTTCAAAATATGTTTATACGTGTATATATATTTTTCTAAAGTCAATCTTAATAGTGCTTCTTCTTTTTTTTACTGTGCATATATATATATTTTTGCTTAGAACCTTTTTAACACGATATTTAGTTATCATGCAAAAAGATTTATTTTTCTCAAATAGCTTCATACCTTCAACTCATTTGTATGAGTTTGGGCATTCATCTACTTATCACAGGAAGCAAAAGAAAAGGGAATGAAAAATAAGAAGAAAATCCGAAATATTCAAAAAGAAGAAAAAGATCAAATATAGAAAGGAAACTTATTTCATTGATTCATGATCATAATACATGAGAAATCAAGCTCTCTAAAACTTCTACATTGCATCATCTAATCTATACTTATTTCTATATTTTCGGATCTTGGCAGAGAAGGGGTTTTGAGAAGAAGAGCTTAAGAAGATATTTTTGGGTAGTTTCGGCCTTTTCTCTCTGTTGTGTGTCTGGTTGGTTTCGGCTCTCTATTGTGTTCTTAGGTGCTAGATTTTACGGCCGTCTTTTCTTCATTGCTTGGAGTTTCTTATATAGGCAGAGGCATGGGATTAGGGTTCAGGGTATAATATGTTGGCATCATCTTGTCCATCCAATTTATGTCGGTTTTTGATCAAGGGACCAGATATTACTTAATAATTAAGCTAGGTAGCATGGCATTTCATCCGATCGCTCACAGCCATGTTGGCAATCCAAGTAGAAAGGTATGGCGGCCCTTGGATACTAGGCTTGGACGGTGAAGATGTGCATAGCTGTAGAGGGTGTCATGCTTCTCCACGGCTCTGGAGCAAGATTCTTCTATTTTGTCACCTTGTCCAGTGCCGAATACAGCTGTGCAAAGATACAAAGGTTCTGGTTTGCATAATGGTGTGGTGTTCTTTAAGCTAAACCGGCCTTATCGTGGGCCATGGCTGTTTAATACCTTCTGGCCATTGAGAGAGCAACACAAGGACGGCACAATATAGCATTAACATGCCCTCCATGGCATCACATTCATTTCTTTGTTAATTTCCATTTCCGGATTGATTGAGTATCTCCTTTTGATGCCCGTCGGGTGTCATTTTCCAAATCAGGCAACACCCTTCAATGCACCTTCAATTAAAGGTTGCAGTGGTCACATGAAATCCCAACGACACCCTTTAAGGCTTCTGGAAGGTGCAATTACCTTCGGCTCATCCCAATTCAACCCACACCCGATAGTGAGTAAAAATCCAAATTCATTTTAGTGCCCTCTTCTTTTGCTAATTACACTAGCAGGGAGCATCGCAAGGGGGTTAAGAATGAATGTGTGTTATCAATTCGAGCTTTGCTATCACGAATAACAATTTCTCAGTTTCGGGTCGTGCCTTTCACCATTGCTTCCCTTCTTGTCAGTTGACCGAGAGGTAATTTTACTCACCTCCTAGCTTTCTCCTTACTGAGTCATGTAGAAACACAAGAGGAGCTCATGTGGTTCAGTCCAATTTCTCCTCCTCCCTTCTCCATTTGTCGGGTACCAGGAAGCTTAGATGCTTAGAGGTTGAAGAGAGGACTGACAGTCTCGGGCCCACCTGTCGGCCTCGCTAAATAATGGGGAGCGGTTCCCTTTGTTATGTTCCATCCTTTGGGTATAGACGTTTCACCGTAGACCGCATATGGTTCTCTACTGGTTCAGTGCACTCCGAGTCCACGGGGAATGAAGGGTTCATTTTAGTTAAGGCGCTGGGGTTTAATTCCTTTCGGGTTTGTTTGAACATGGTTCATAGTAAACCGTTAGACCGACAGTTTGGCTCACAAGTTCAGTCTCAGTGAACCGAGTCTATCTATTTCATGGTGTCAGCGCAATTGAACTTCTTTGGCTGACTGATGGGCCCATGTTGTAAGGTGCAGGTTCTGTACACCCAACTTGTACCCAGGGAAGTATGCTTAATGTTATAGGTCCCCAGGCTCATGTGGCACCAATCAGAGGCTTCTGTTTTATAAATTTGACATCTTTCTAACCATTTGGAATTAGGATATGGGCCATACATCAAAATTCATGATTATTTGAATGGCATCTAATCATGTATTTTGTCTAGCAAATTTCATTTCCTATTTTGTGGTATTGTGCCAAATTAAAGTATGATTAGACCTTTAATTGACCAATTTATTTAGTTGAGTGGCATCTTTGTCCAAACAACTATGGTTCTGACTTTTTAGGGTCAAACAAATGCCCCCCACCTGGGTGAGGTGCGAAGACCTTAGGATTGAACAGCTTAGCCAGGTGCCCCCAGTGTTCCTTTTGAACTTTGTGGAATTCTTTTTGAGTTGCTTTTCTTGTCTGAATCTCAGATATCTGGACTCCACATTGGCATTGAGCTTGGAAGCGGGTTTGATCATCATCTCCAATTATATCTACTTCAAAAAGGTATGTTATCTTTATCTCATCTTGCTAAATACTTGCATGGTTGGGTAAAGGCTGAATGTGCGTTTTTCGGGGTTTGTCTGAGCAATCGGTCCCTTGCTCATACATCGGGGGCTTCAGACAGTGACTGTACTCCAAACTCACATTCATTGGGGAAAACCTGTCTAACCGAGGAGGAATTACAGACAGGAGCATTCATCTCTGATCTAGTACGGGAACCATGCGGGTAACTTGCAAAATTGAGGGTTTAGATAAAATGGCCTTCTGGTTGTAGGCATAATCTCAGGTTTTGATCCAGTTTTTCTTGTGTGCTTCTCTTTGGGGCCTTTGGCTAACCAGGGTTAGTTTTAGCTGTATCTCGGGGTCTTCTTGGCATATCAGGTTGGGATTTGGTTTTGGTTGATGTGGTTTAAGGTCTTCTTAGACCATTGATGTGGTTTAAAGTCTTCTTAGACCATTGGTGTAGTTTAAGGTCTTTTCGGACCATCGGTGTAGTTTAAGGTCGTTTCGGACCATTGATGCGGTTTAAAGTCTTCTTAGACCAATTCTTCAATTATTCCAAACTCTGAGCTAACACATTTCTATGTTTTCTTGTAATTGTTCAGAGTTTAGGTCATTGCTGAGGCTTGGAGGCTGGTTTGATCGTCATTCTTAGTCATGTCTCGTAACCAAGGTACGCTCTTTCTTGCCCCCCATGCACTTGCACTTACATGTTGCTTTCGAGTAGGGAATTTATTGGGTGTTGGTTACATTTGTAGTTCTTGGCCATGTTTTGGAACCTTTCGGGTCACGGTTGTAATTTTAAAGCCTTTTCGGACTTTGTCTGTTTGGGACTTGGTTTTATGGGTAGTTTAAAGTCTTTTCGGACTATTGGGGGTAGTTTAAGGTCGTTTCGGACCATTGGGGGTAGTTTAAGGTCGTTTCGGACCATTGGGGGTAGTTTAAGGTCGTTTCGGACCAATCTCATGGTTCTAGCTTACAATATCTCTTGTCATGCAGGAGTTCCTTTCACTAGGCATGACCCTCTACCGATGGGTCCTTTTCCCGTGAAGGGGAGATTCTCTGACGACCCTGTTGATTGGACACCTGAGACTGTTTTGAAGGTGGGATTCACTCATCGTGCTGGCCCAGTGTTGCGTCAGCGGGATTATCATTCATTTCTGGGCGACAGTCTCCATCCTATCACGTCGGATCGATCACCGCATCCCCTACACCTTCTGGGTCTGAACATGGTGGGTACCGGAGCTCTCCCTTGGTCCCCTGGGCATCTTCCGCCAGGTATTTTGAGAAAAGAGGCAGGTTTGGTTGATTGGGTGAGATCTACCTTGCAGCGGGAGAGAGCTCTTCTCGAGAGTGTTGGCATCTACCACGCGGTATTTCTTTCTCTCTTTGAGTATACATGGGACCCATCATTCTTTCAGGCTTTGGCAGAGAGGTGGAGATACACCTCTAATACGGTTGTTTTAGCAGACCGAGAGTTGACCATTTCACCTATAGAGTTTCATAGGTTGTCTGGCTTGCCCATATTTGGTGACCCTTACGATGAGTATGTCCCCAGTGACATGGCGTTAGAGCAGAGATCACCGGAGGGTATTCACATATTTCCTGGTTCACTTAGGCGATTATTTGATGTTTATGGTGCACTTTCTCGTGCGGGTGATGTGACATTTTCTGTTTGGACTTAGCCATTTTACTGACCGGGTTAGATACCCATGCCATTTGTTCGCTTCTCCTTTAGACCCTTTCGGTACTGGAAGGGCAGAGATTTTCCATAGTGGCCCTGTGATGCAGGCATGTCATACTCGTCATAGAGTTTTAGGGCGGGAGACCATGCTGACGGCCTTTTTGGCTTGGTGGCTTTGTTATTTCGTCATCCCTAGCCAGCCGGTCGGCGTCATCAGGCCTGAGACTTTCTTCATAGCAAGCAAGTTGGCTCGAGGAGAGCTAGTTTCTTTAGCTATCCCTGCATTGGCCAATCTCTTTAAAGGCATGAGGGTGGTTTCCTCATCATGTGATCCTTCCTTTTGTGACGAGGTCATACCTTATCATTACTTATTCGGTTGGGCCCATATGTATTGGGCTGGGTTATACACCCCATCGATGGATAGTGACTTGCGGCGCCATCTGCCGATATTAGCTGAGATAGCAGGGGTGAGAGCCGGCCATATGCCTGCCCGACGGGCACGCGCCTTCTTTCGCGACAGCGGTGACTATCTCAGGCTCCATGGTGGGAGACAGTTTGCTTGTCGCGATGAGCAGTCTGAGGATTTGGTTTTGTTTGACGGTGGTCCTGGGGGGGAGCATCGCAGGAGTTTGAGATTGGGTTCCATAGAGGCAGGGTTTTTGGTCAGCCTTCGCCATGGACTTCTTCCTTTGCGCTTAGGTGACAGGGTGGTCTTAGAGCCATATATGCCTCACCGTTGCGCGCATCAGTTTGGTTTGGATCAGTGTATTCCTGCTGATGTCCCTCTTTCTAGTGACATCCATGCCGACCTAGTAGGGGCGGTCAGGTGTTGGACATCATTCTTTCGTATGGAGACACAGGCGCGGTTTGTCATGCCTCGAGTTTCCAGATTGGTGGCTTTCACCGTTCCATATGAGCGATGGTGCAGGGACATGGTACAGGTTTGCTATGTGCAGACCATTGAGCAGTGGATGGAGAGGGTTTTGCCAGGTCCTGACGATCACATTGGTGTGAGACCCGTGCCTCCTCTTGAGAGAGTGCCTGGTATGCGTAGTCGAGATAGCCGCTCTTCCATGCCTCAGACTACAGGTATATTCTTCTTTATTATTGCTTTCTTTTATGTGTTTCGCTTGATTGTACTAACTCTTTTACTCATCTATAGTGCTTCGCGTGCCAAAGGGCGGGGTGCTGACCTCTTTCGGGATTCCTGCTAGGATCCTTCAACGTTCTGACCCTCCTCCTAAGAAGGTTTCTCGCAAGAGGAAGAAGTGTGAGTCCGACGCTTCTGCCCCTATTACTGAGCCAGCCGTCCCTCCAGGTATTGATCTTGTCATTTCCTTCTCTCTCTTTCTACTCATTCTTACGTTTCTTTTCTAATCCTTGTTCATGTTTTACAGGGTCAGACTCAGGTATTGCAGGCTTATCTGGTGCTAGGGCAGGAGAGGTTGTTGACTGCCCCCAGGGTGTCCCCGCGACTGTGGAGCCTTGCTTGGTTATGGTGCCTTATGGCACCTTCCTTTAGGTCCCATTTTGTGGGCTTGCTGTGAGAGTGCGCGCCTTCGAGCCCACTCTTTGTATGTGTATTGTGGTTTTGGTTGATTATGCCTGGATATACGTATTTGCAGTCGATGTTTGCTTTCGTAGCTTTTTCATTCTCCTTCTTTCTCTTTTTGGTTGATTTATTCGAATCTTCTCTAATCGGGTTCTAAGCGATTAAATAAATTCGTCTAGATCGATTTTCTTCTTCATCCTCCTTCTTTCTCTTTTTGTCTACGAGTTCTTCAAGCCTTCCCCAATCGGGTTCTAAGCGATCGAATAGACTTGCTTAACTCGGATTTTTCTCCTAAACCTTTCAAGTTTTCTCCAATCGGGTTCTAAGCGACCAGACATACTTGTAAAGTCAGGGCTCAATCCTGAATCTTCTGAATCTCCCCCATCGGGCTCTAAGCGACAAGGCATTTTCGTTGGACTCAAGTTGTACCTCAAGCCTTCTGCGTCTATTCAATCGGGTTCTAAGCGATCAAACGTCTTCAGTTGGCTTGGGTTCGGTTTTCTATTCTCATGATTCATACGCCGCTCCCACAAAAAGGCTATCGGCAATATGGAGACCCGTTAAGGCCGAACATTCATTCATGCTGCCCACACAAAAGAGGCTACCCCAGCATGTATGACTACGTAAAAACCGTCCCACTTAGGGGTGACAACGGTCATACGGGACCCGTTAAGGTCTGATTCTCACACACAATAGCCCCACAAAAAAGGCTACCCCGACATGTGTGACTATGTAAAACCGTTCTGCTCAGAGGCTTCATTGGTCATACGGAACCCGTTAAGGTCGAATCTTCATTCATGCTGCCCACACAAAAGAGGCGACCCCAGCATGTATGACTGCGTAAAAACCGTCCCACTTAGAGGTGACAACGGTCATACGGGACCCGTTAAGGTCGAACATTCACTCATGCTGCCCACACAAAAGAGGCGACCCCAGCATGTATGACTGCGTAAAAACCGTCCCACTTAGGGGTGACAACGGTCATACGGGACCCGTTAAGGTCTGATTCTCACACACAATAGCCCCACAAAAAAAGCTACCCCGACATGTGTGACTATGTAAAACCGTTCTGCTCAGAGGCTTCCTTGGTCATACGGAACCCGTTAAGGTCGAATCTTCATCCATGCTGCCCACACAAAAGAGGCGACCCCAGCATGTATGACTGCGTAAAAACCGTCCCACTTAGGGGTGACAACGGTCATACGGGACCCGTTAAGGTCGAACATTCACTCATGCTGCCCACACAAAAGAGGCGACCCCAGCATGTATGACTGCGTAAAAACCGTCCCACTTAGGGGTGACAACGGTCATACGGGACCCGTTAAGGTCTGATTCTCACACACAATAGCCCCACAAAAAGGCTACCCCGACATGTGTGACTATGTAAGACCGTTCTGCTCAGAGGCTTCATTGGTCATACGGAACCCGTTAAGGTCGAATCTTCATTAGTGTTCATGCGCCTCTCCCACAAAAGGGTTACTGGCGATATGGAGACCCGTTAAGGTCGAATCTTCATTAGTGTTCATGCGCCTCTCCCACAAAAGGGTTACTGGCGATATGGAGACCCGTTAAGGTCGAATTTTCATTCATGAGCCATGCGCCGTTCCCACAAAAAGGCTATCGGCGATATGGAGACTTTGTAGAACCATTCTGCTCAGAGGCTTCATTGGTCATACGGAACCCGTTAAGGTCGAATCTTCATTAGTGTTCATGCGCCTCTCCCACAAAAGGGTTACTGGCGATATGGAGACCCGTTAAGGTCGAATTTTCATTCATGAGTCATGCGCCGTTCCCACAAAAAGGCTACCGGCGATATGGAGACTTTGTAGAACCATTCTGCTCAGAGGCTTCATTGGTCATACGGAACCCGTTAAGGTCGAATCTTCATTAGTGTTCATGCGCCTCTCCCACAAAAGGGTTACTGGCGATATGGAGACCCGTTAAGGTCGAATTTTCATTCATGAGTCATGCGCCGTTCCCACAAAAAGGCTACCGGCGATATGGAGACTTTGTAGAACCATTCTGCTCAGAGGCTTCATTGGTCATACGGAACCCGTTAAGGTTAGATGTTCATGCATCTCCATGAAATCGATGCGATATAGTGAAGTGACGCTTCTCTTATCATTCATGGGATTTTGGGGCTTTTACTTGCCAAACTATGGGTCTTAGTCTTTGGAGTCAAGGGTTATCATTCTTAAACTCTAGTTTGGGTTATGGCTCGTGGGGCGTTGACCTGTAGGTATATCATTCATGGGTGTTGACTTGACTTGAGGCTTGCTTCTGCGGAGATTGGTTTGGTGAGAACCCGATTAGGGTTATTGCCTTTGGGCTCTCGGTTTCTCTCATTTTGGGCCATAATAATTGTTTTAGTGCTCACGTGGCCTAGGCACAACATCAAAGCCTTATTTTGTTCGGCACAAATATATAAAGCCTGCTCGTCATTTTAGATAACTGGCTAGACGAGCGTACCAGTGACAATTGTTTTAAAGGGCACAATCTTGACAAAGCCCATTCTATGCGTGAGGCTTTCTTTGTGGGCCTTACATCTCTCCACTCTTTTTATATTATGGTGGAACTTGGGCGTGTATATGCACTCGTTTGGTGATCTCTCGTGCCTTCTTGAATAGCCTATATGGCATCAATCCTTAGGCAGGGGCGTCGCGGGAAATGCGAATACCATCATTTTGAAAACTTTGTTTTAAAAGGGATTTTGTGCCTTCAGAATTTAAATAGTCTAAACGACCACTTTCTTTAATATTTTGATTTTATTTGAGATATCATCATTAGGCACTCCATTGTTTAAAGGACAATGAAGAAACCTTGTCTCTCCTTTTTTCAAACTGGGAGGAAAGACAAAACCAGTGATAGTTGTTTCAAATGGGCACAACACCAAAGCCCATATTTTGTTCAAAGTACAAAATATAAAACTTGTTTGTCCATATTCAGAACTGGCTGGACAAACTTTGCCAGTGTTAATTGTTTAAGGGTACAAACTTAACAAAACTCATTTTGTGGCGAGAGGCCTTTATGGATTTTGTGGATAGTTGGGGGACCTCTCTTTTCGCTCGAGACAATTTCACCCATGCTGCGATTTGGTCCTTTTATTCGTAGAGGTTTTCGCTTATGCATAATCATTGGGATATTTTATTTATGGATATTGAGGTTTAGGTTTTATTGGAACTTTGGATATTTATGGAATTTTATTCGGAGTGTTTTATTTGTGGATATTAGAATTTTGGATTTTATTAAGTTTTATCGGGACTTTAGGGTATTTTGTGGAATCTAGATCTTAAACCTGTGGAGATCGTAACAGGATTTGAAGAGAAGATTTTGTTTGACTTATGTCTCTTCTTGGCTTTGTGCTTTCGAATTTGAGTAGAAAGTCTAGCCATAGACCTTGGTTTTGATACAAGTCCGTATTGGGTGCTGATTCACATGGAAGGTCTAACCATGGACCTTGGTTTTAATGCGAGCCCATCTTGGACACAGATTTGAACAAGAGGCTTGAACATGGGCCTTGGTTTTGATGTGAGCCCGTGTTGGGCATTGGCTTGGATGAAAGGCCTAACCATGGGCCTTGGTTTTAATAGGAATCCAACTTAGGTGCTGGTTTGGTAGAAGGCTCGATCATGCGCCTTATTTTAATGGAAGTTCCTCTTTTGGGTCTTTGAGAAACCTCTCTATAAGCTTCAATGTGATGGAAACCCGATTGATGGGTTTAAATTTGAAAAGTCTTTTATGGGCATAGGTTTCGAGACACTTAACCATGGGTTTCGGTTTAACGGGAGCCTAACATAGGCATGAGTTTGAAGAAAACCCGATTCATAGGTTTGGATTTGAAGAAAGCCTCTCATGCGCATAAGCTTAGGAAGGCCCGCTCATGGGATTTGAAACTTTCTCTCTTGCTGATACTGGTTTGAAGAGAACTCGTCTTATGTGCATTGATTTGATGGAAACCCGATTAACGGATTTGGTTTAAAGAAAGCCTAACCATTGGCTTCGGACTTAATGGAGCCTCCTATGGGCATGAGTCTTTGAAAATCCTGACAATGGGCTTTGATTTTAACGGAAGCCTCTTATGAGCATGAGTCTTCGGGAAGCCTAATTTACGAGCTTCAATTTTCAATAGAGCTCCTTGTGGGCATCGATTTGAACAAGGCCTAGTCATTGCCTTTAGTCTGGATAGGCATAAAGGTTGAAGAAAGCTAGATCATGGCTTTTGGTTTGATGGGAGCCTCATACGGGCATGAATTTGAAGAAAACCCGATTCATGGGTTTAGATTTGAAGAATGCCTAATAATGGGCTTTGATGTAAATGGATCCTTATTGCGGGATCTGGTTCAAGAACGCCTAAACAGGACTTCGATTTGTTAAGAGTCGATTAATGCATCATTACGCGACTTCTTCAAGGGCATTGATGTAAGGTCGAGGGAACGGTATTGTTCTTATGTGGCTACGGTTGACCTATCAGAGCATTGTAGGTTGTTTTGGTGTCGATGACATAGAACTTGTATATCACCAATTTTGAGAGGCAGGCTGACTGCCCCCATTGAACTTCACCCATTCTTGCATATCACCAATTTTAAAAGGCAAGCTGATTGCCCCCGCCGATTGCTCCATTCCATTTTATGATTGAAGCCATGGGAGGTAACTTTGCCTTTGGTAAGGAACTTCATGCTCAAAGTGAGACGGTCTAAAGTTCGCTTGAGCATAAGATCGATAGAGGAACCTGGATCAATTCACATGCGGGTTACCCTTTGGCCTTCACACTCACCAGTGAGAAATAGTGGTCTATTGTGGTCAGACGTGCCTATGAGATCATCATCATTGAATGTGATAGTTGGACTCTTGTTGTCCGCCAGCGTTATTCCTTGCATCTTCTTCTCGGTGAAGTGCACTTGAAATTCTTTTGGGTGTTGGAGTGCGTAAATAAGCACTTCTCTCATCACAGCGGGCATCATCAAAATATCGAACACACTTACCGCAGCTGGTATCTTTCTAAGCTGGGCGAGGATGTTACAATCTTGCACCATGTATTTCTTAGGTGCTGGTTCATCTTGTATAGCGGGTTCTTTTCCTTTTTGCCTTAACTTTTGACCTCCCAACCTCATCTTCTTGGGGTGGCTGGCGCTCAAGGATATTCATACCCGAGCGAAGCACTGCTTGGTGATCAGGTTTCTTGGTTTTGACAAAGACAACTTCACCGTCATCTAAGTCACTTGAGGGGCTTCCTCCATAGACGACCACATTACACATTTCATGGTCATCCTCATTGGTTTCTTTATCTTAAGGGGTTTGACTCGTTTCCCCTTTCTCGGCTTTGAGATCTAACATTATGGTCAATATATCTTCTGTTAAGAAGTCCAGGAGGGTTAATGGTAGCGGAGTACCTTGCTTATGATCTTCTAAGGCTTGTATGTGCTTTTGGATTTCAGAAGGCGTAGGCAACTCTATTGGTTTGGGCGACTTCTTGCCTTTTTGGCTACCGTTCTTGTTTGGCTTGCGATGGATGACCCGTTTTAGGGGCCTTGGCATTGTGGGGTTTAAGTTGCTGTCCCATTTGACTTGCGGCTCTTTCAGGAGCTGTCTCAACAACTTTTAGTCTTCTTGTAGAGGTGAAATTCCTATGTCTCGTTTGTGGGATCTTCAACCCTCTTTTCTTCAACTACCTCAACATGAGAGATAACATTAACTTGCTCATGAGGATCGGGTTGCTGCATGGCACTTGGCGCTAGCTGCATGCGACCTTCTTGTATTCTTCTTTCTATTAGGTCTTTAAAGACCCAACAGTCCTCTATTTTATAACTTATCACCCTATGATATGGGCAATAGTTAGGGTGATCAACCTTATCTGCCTGATCGGGGTGTTTTGCTTGGAGGCAATTTCATACCATCTTCCAATGCTTGCTTGAATATTTTAGCCATTTTCTCCTTTTTGAAAGAGTATTTCTTATTCTTTAGTTCCTGTACCGATTTGGAGTAACGACTATTTTGGTTATCGCGAGGAACTGGCTGAGTGGGTTGGCTATCGACTTGTCTCGCCTCCTCATTGGAAGAGTCAGAATCTCATTTTTCGGTTTTGTTGGCTTTGTTGGTTTTGACAGCATATACTGTCTTTGATTCCCTTTTCTTTGGGAAGTCTCTCTTTAGTTGGAAGGAGACCGCTGACTCTTCTTCTATATCCGCTTGTCCCAATCTGGATACGGTGTCTACCAGGTCTTGATAACTATTAGGACTAGCGATGATTAACATCTGCCTCATTTTACCATATGTACTTCTTATGAGCAAGTCAACTGCCTCCCTTTCGGGCATAGTATGGCTCGACTTGATGCTCATATTTCTCCATCAGTTGATATATACCAGGAGAGTTTCGTTTGGCCTTGTTTGGCCCATGCTAAATCAGCAAGCCTTACAGGACTACTCGCGGTGGCGGACCTGTCTATAAAGGCACGTGCTATTTGGTCCCGAGATTTCATACTTCCTGGTTCTAGAGAGCAATACCATTGAAACGCTGGTCTTGAAAGACTTCTAGCGAATTGGTGACAAAGGAATGCTTCGTCTCTTGATGAGTCTCCACATTGAATCATGAAGTGGCTGACATGTTGTTCAGGTCCCGTCTCATCTGTCTCATTTCCTGAGAACTTGGAGAATAAGGGAACATTGTATGTTAAGGGATGTTTTGGTATTTCGAATTCGGGAGGGTATGGCTTCCCTATTCGTAGTGTTGTCTGTTTTGGGGCAATCCCCATTTCTTGTAACTTACGGCTGATCATTTCTTGAACTTCAACCGCATTAAAGATTGGAGAGGTTTCTCGCCTTTCTTGAGGGTTTGGTATTTCTATCTTTTCAAGCCCGTTTACGGGGCTGGATCGATTTGATGTTTCTCCTCTTTCGAGTTCGGAGTTAGTGAGGCCTCTCCCTCGAATTTCAGCTATCAACATTTGTTCCCTTTCATGGGCTTGATGCACCTCAGCCTTAAGATTTTGTATTTCTGCCTGCATTTGGTTGAAGGCGGATAACATTTGTTCTTGCGTTTGTGCACCAGTTTGGTTTTCACCAGCACATGGAGAGGTTGCCAAGACGGTATAGAAGTTACCTAGCGCGGGCCCATCCATTTGACCTAGATCTGAGCCACTCGCGTTCTTGGGTTTGGCATTTATGGGAGGAGGGCATGCTGCATCAGACCCTTCCTCGTCATCACTCGGATTTTCGATGATGGGGTCTTTCCCCTTTTTCACCATGCATACGGTGGGGTTGGAGGGTTTGACAAGATGGTCATTTTCTTCTTCGAGGCCTTCATTAGTGGTTATCATGAAGACCGTCGCTTCTTCTTCTCGCTTAGGGTGTGTTTTAGTGACCCTTCGCTTCTTGTGAGTGGCATTTAGCGCCACTATTGTTAAACTTCCAGTGTTGGAGGGGTGGGGATATATCCGTGCCCCCAGCCTATCATGTACACTGGCTGGTTTTCTCAGAACTTGAGGGGTTTGATTCGATCCCTCGTTGTTACTTGAGTTTTGAGAGGTGCTTGCACGTATCTCTCGATGGAGTTTTGTTTTTAACGAGGCACTATGAGGTGCCCCCAGCTTTGGGGCTAAAAACATTGGTTTTGGTTTTGGAAAGAAGGCACTGTCGCGTGCCTTAGGTTTTGAGGCTGGGAACGTCAGTCTCTACTTGATTGAGGGTTGGGCATCATTGGATGCCCCCAGCATTTGAGCTGGAAATGTCAATCTCGATTTGACGGAAGAGGGTGTAGAGGTTTCTTGCGCAGGATGCACGTAGTATTAATTCCTACGCTGCTTCAACATGCGAAGCTGCTTGTGGGCCCTATGAATGGCCATAGTAGTGTCATCAACCATTTTGCAGTTGGTGTTCCTCCTTTTAGGTTCACGGATGAACGAGGCAGTTTGAGGAACTTCTCCCGCTGCACGTATGTGTGCAGTAGAAGAATTCCTCCTCACCATCCTGAGTGGGGATAATGAGTTGCGGACGAGAAGGGCTGGTTGAGCTACCAGCTCATCCTGGTAGGCTTGGAGATTTCTTTCCTTGGTGACCGACAGAGGGGTCACGGGAGTTTGGTTGATCTTAGTTATTTTCTTAGACGCGCATCTTCTTGCGCGCCTAGTTTTGGAGAGGGGAATGAACGTCTTGCCATTCATTCCCTTTGGGGTGAGGAAATAGCATGCTTCCTCATCCTCTTCAATTTCTTCCTCGGTAATGGACCCGAGGGACAGCTGTTCATTCTTTGAAGCAGGAACAGGGGCTTCGAACGCCCTGATTTCATTGATTGGGACCGCAAAAGTCCCAAAGTAAACAACTTCTTCGCCAGCTGGAAGACTGGCAACTTGAGCGAATGAGCGTGCGTTGGTCCCGGTGTAAGCCATTCCTGCAAACAAGCAAACTCAAGATTTCATTAGTCAATTTTCATATGTAAATTCATACATGAGTGTTAGCCCAATTATTCAATCCATAGGCGTCGATATCGAATGTAAAAGGAAATGACATAACTCAAGCGGTCCGATGACTCGTTGTTGAGTGTTGTGAAGTCATTGGCTACTTGAGTACGTTCCTTTTACCTTCGTATCGGATCCCGAACCTGTGAGGAGGAGAATGTCCCACCGGGCGTGCCAAAACCTGTAGGGCGCAGAAAGTTGCACAGCTGGTGTGGAAGATGTGTGCATGTGTTTTTAAAATGTCTCAGGGTTCAATGCCCTCGGTTTTCAATACATGGAGAGAACATCGAACTTGAAACATTCATTTCTTTCTGCTGTTCCTTCTGGTTCACCTTCGACAGACCTACTGTTCATAATCAGTCTATCGAGAGAGTTTAATGATTGTGGGGACGTTTAACTCCCAGCGAGCGCAAGCCCCCGCTGTTAATTACATCAGATGATCCTTCCAAGCCATACTGAACACCTCGTCCATTCCGGGATTTGTGCCTATTTTATGTGAATTGAATAAAGGGGCTAAAAGGGGACTCATGCATAGATTCTGGTATTGATTTGGTTTTCTATGTATTTTGGTACATGCGTGTGTGATTTCTCACTAGAATTGTATTTTTTTTGAAATAAGATTTTGAATATTTGAGAGATTTATACACATTGTTTGTTTATATTTGAATTATGACATATTTATATACATTTTGTTGATTATTTAAGAAATAAAATCATTTAATTTTGAAGAAAGGGTATTTTGGTCATTTTAGGATTTGGCTAACGCTTGGACATATTCAATTTTGATTTGGAGACATGAAGAATTCAATTTGGGTTCATCTGGGGGTGGTTTGAGTCAATTTGGACTTGAAACGAAGAAGTTATGGCCAAAAAGGACTGAAAAGGGCTTGTCTGTGAAGTTTTTGTTCTTCTAGGGGCCTATTTGTAAACTTTCAATGGCTTATCTGCTAATTTTAAGTAAGTAGAGGGGTTTATAGGCAAAAGGGACATCTTTTAAGCATTTATGGGCTTTAAGATTCGTGCTGGGTCTTCAGGTTTGGTTATTAGGCTTTTGAGATGTGCACTGAGCCTCGGATTTAAATCATTGGATTTTGAGATTGGGCTTTTAGCATCAACGAGTGCATTAGGCCATCAATCAGTGTGCAGGGGCTTGGATCTTTAGCATATGGACTTTAAGATTCGCACTAGTTCATCTCAGATTATTTAAATGAAGTGACATGTGGGCTCCCCTCTGTCAGAGGCCCGTTGATCCATGAATTTGAATGTGAACCTTTGGATCTTTCCTTTTGCTTTAAGATCCGTATATGTGCCTCAAAACTCGTGCTAGCCAACTGACAAGCTAGGGTTCATGTACGATGAACTGGGTCCGGTCGATCTCGGCCACGGCGGCACCGACCAAGGGTAGGGTTGTGGTCGTCTCATCACCAGAAATCCATTGATGCTATCGTCGACGGCTGGAGATCGCCGGAGACGACGGCCTGGGACTGAGAAACGATTATCGGTACCGATAAGCTACTGAATCAATTTCCTTCGGTTTTCTCATGATTTTCTTCAGCAACCTGATCATTGACATCATACGAATGCATAAAAGCGATTAGGGACATCAATTGCACATTTGATTCGATTTTAGTCATGAAATGGGTTTTCACCTCTCGGTTTCAGTACCGATTGGTACCTATGGCTGGTACAGAGGTTTTGGGATCAATTCAAGTATCTAGAAGACTTGGTTTCAGTTACTTTGAAGTGATCTAGACACAACATGGGCATCAATTTGACTAAAATCGAATTTCAGGTCAGAGACAGTATAGAAGTTCATACTGTCATATCCTTTTGATTCATTTTCTTGCGAATTTTGTACACAAGTTATGAATTTTCTTTCACAGAATCATGGAGGGATGTGTGAAGAACATTTGTATCAATTTTTACCATTTTAGGATATTTATTTGTATTTTAATGATTTAATTTCAGAGGAGGGGTAGAAATGTTCTTGTGCGGCTATAGTTTTATATTTTTTTTTTTATTTGATTAACTTTGAAATTAAATTCAGAGCTGAATACAAATCCAATTCATTCAAGTTTGGTGTCTATCCTGATTGGCTTGAAGTCTAGTTTCTGAATATTCAATTTATTTGGCATTTCAACCCTTTTAGGGGTCTCACACTGGCAATGCAACTGCCAGGGGTCAGATGTTCATTTTTAGGCTTTTTGATCTGATTTCTCATGAATTTAGTACATGAGAGGTGATTTTTGTTCCACAGATCCAAAGATATATGTATAAAGGACTTCTGTATCAAATTCCAGGATTTTCTGAGCATTATTTCTCAGCTTAAAGGCTTGTATAACATGAGGGGCATACTTGGTAAATCTGACAGAAAATTCAGCAATTTACATTTTTAAAACCTGAACTTCAGAGATCAATATCTCCCTGTAGGAAAATCCAAATAATACAAACTTTGGGTCTATCTCATGTGATTTTTCATTCTCTACATGATGGTGTATTTATTTTTGTCATTTGGAAATCAGAGCAGTCCAGACTTGCTGATTTACCAGCAGAGGTCATATTAGGGCATTTCAATATACTACATTGCTTCAACAATGTTTTTTTTTTTATGCAATGTACTGCTGAGTATGGACTTGGCATGTTACCAGAGGTCACCAGATGAGATTATACACATAGGCATTGGCCTAGTTGATCATTTGGACATGTTTTAAGGCCTTAAACCACTGTTTTTATGCACCAGTAGTGTATATAAGAAGATCAAAGTCTCATATCTCATCAAATTATCATTTTAAAATTATTTCAAAAAAAAAACTGCCAGAGCATGGCATTTATGCAGGGAGGCCCCTGGAATTGTCAAAATTATGCAGTATGTGATCTTTCACTTGATTATTGGGCATATCACTAAGATGTCATTGGAAGAAGAATACAAATGACAATAATGCAGCTGTAGCTGCTATCTATTTGCATCTTAGTCCTCTTTCTTTCATCATATTTATGTATAGCAACTTAATCCCTTTAGATAGTGTTACATAGTACACCTCTATGCATAAAGGGCTAAGTATCAACACATATAACATGAGCCCTTGGGTCATTTGAAGGAGATAAAAGGGGAAGCCAGCTGGCTCAACCCTTTCATCCCTTGTGCATATTATTTTTTTTCACTTTTAATTCTCCTTAATTCTTTACTAAAACAATTAAATGACTCTAATATGAAGGGAGACCAGCTGGCTCAACCTTCATATTTTCATCATTAAATCACTTTAAAAAGGATTAAAGAGGTATATTTGAAGGCAGAACACAAAAGAAAGAAAAAATATCAAAGTTTTGTAATTTTTCTTTTTATGCATATATTTCTATTATGTGCTAAAATAGTAATAAATCATAATGAGCAAAAGTAAAACCTCTTATCTAAAGAAAATTGGTGAATTTTGCTGTTAAAACAGAAATATTTTATTTATTTTATATATATTTATGTATATTTTTTTTATTTAAAGGCAATAAAGGAAACTCCTTTTTTTTTTTATTGATCATTAGGCCAACATATGCTTAACTCATCATCAAGCAAGCTTTAAGCATCACATAGCCTTCACAGATTTATTAATCTAGAAGCCACAAGCAAGAAGGAAGGGAAAGAAAGAAAAATCAAAGGAAAACCGAAATAGTCAAAGAAAGAAAGAAATTAAAAGAAAAGAAGAAATAAAGCTCCAATATCATGCATGTGGTTTATTTAGAAATGAAGGCAGAGACCGAAAGAGGAGAAAGAAAGTTCAAAATATGTTTATACGTGTATATATATTTTTCTAAAGTCAATCTTAATAGTGCTTCTTCTTTTTTTTACTGTGCATATATATATATATATTTTTGCTTAGAACCTTTTTAACACGATATTTAGTTATCATGCAAAAAGATTTATTTTTCTCAAATAGCTTCATACCTTCAACTCATTTGTATGAGTTTGGGCATTCATCTACTTATCACAGGAAGCAAAAGAAAAGGGAATGAAAAATAAGAAGAAAATCCGAAATATTCAAAAAGAAGAAAAAGATCAAATATAGAAAGGAAACTTATTTCATTGATTCATGATCATAATACATGAGAAATCAAGCTCTCTAAAACTTCTACATTGCATCATCTAATCTATACTTATTTCTATATTTTCGGATCTTGGCAGAGAAGGGGTTTTGAGAAGAAGAGCTTAAGAAGATATTTTTGGGTAGTTTCGGCCTTTTCTCTCTGTTGTGTGTCTGGTTGGTTTCGGCTCTCTATTGTGTTCTTAGGTGCTAGATTTTACGGCCGTCTTTTCTTCATTGCTTGGAGTTTCTTATATAGGCAGAGGCATGGGATTAGGGTTCAGGGTATAATATGTTGGCATCATCTTGTCCATCCAATTTATGTCGGTTTTTGATCAAGGGACCAGATATTACTTAATAATTAAGCTAGGTAGCATGGCATTTCATCCGATCGCTCACAGCCATGTTGGCAATCCAAGTAGAAAGGTATGGCGGCCCTTGGATACTAGGCTTGGACGGTGAAGATGTGCATAGCTGTAGAGGGTGTCATGCTTCTCCACGGCTCTGGAGCAAGATTCTTCTATTTTGTCACCTTGTCCAGTGCCGAATACAGCTGTGCAAAGATACAAAGGTTCTGGTTTGCATAATGGTGTGGTGTTCTTTAAGCTAAACCGGCCTTATCGTGGGCCATGGCTGTTTAATACCTTCTGGCCATTGAGAGAGCAACACAAGGACGGCACAATATAGCATTAACATGCCCTCCATGGCATCACATTCATTTCTTTGTTAATTTCCATTTCCGGATTGATTGAGTATCTCCTTTTGATGCCCGTCGGGTGTCATTTTCCAAATCAGGCAACACCCTTCAATGCACCTTCAATTAAAGGTTGCAGTGGTCACATGAAATCCCAACGACACCCTTTAAGGCTTCTGGAAGGTGCAATTACCTTCGGCTCATCCCAATTCAACCCACACCCGATAGTGAGTAAAAATCCAAATTCATTTTAGTGCCCTCTTCTTTTGCTAATTACACTAGCAGGGAGCATCGCAAGGGGGTTAAGAATGAATGTGTGTTATCAATTCGAGCTTTGCTATCACGAATAACAATTTCTCAGTTTCGGGTCGTGCCTTTCACCATTGCTTCCCTTCTTGTCAGTTGACCGAGAGGTAATTTTACTCACCTCCTAGCTTTCTCCTTACTGAGTCATGTAGAAACACAAGAGGAGCTCATGTGGTTCAGTCCAATTTCTCCTCCTCCCTTCTCCATTTGTCGGGTACCAGGAAGCTTAGATGCTTAGAGGTTGAAGAGAGGACTGACAGTCTCGGGCCCACCTGTCGGCCTCGCTAAATAATGGGGAGCGGTTCCCTTTGTTATGTTCCATCCTTTGGGTATAGACGTTTCACCGTAGACCGCATATGGTTCTCTACTGGTTCAGTGCACTCCGAGTCCACGGGGAATGAAGGGTTCATTTTAGTTAAGGCGCTGGGGTTTAATTCCTTTCGGGTTTGTTTGAACATGGTTCATAGTAAACCGTTAGACCGACAGTTTGGCTCACAAGTTCAGTCTCAGTGAACCGAGTCTATCTATTTCATGGTGTCAGCGCAATTGAACTTCTTTGGCTGACTGATGGGCCCATGTTGTAAGGTGCAGGTTCTGTACACCCAACTTGTACCCAGGGAAGTATGCTTAATGTTATAGGTCCCCAGGCTCATGTGGCACCAATCAGAGGCTTCTGTTTTATAAATTTGACATCTTTCTAACCATTTGGAATTAGGATATGGGCCATACATCAAAATTCATGATTATTTGAATGGCATCTAATCATGTATTTTGTCTAGCAAATTTCATTTCCTATTTTGTGGTATTGTGCCAAATTAAAGTATGATTAGACCTTTAATTGACCAATTTATTTAGTTGAGTGGCATCTTTGTCCAAACAACTATGGTTCTGACTTTTTAGGGTCAAACACCAGCGAAGGCTCACTATGTACTCACTGGATGTTAACCGACAAAATCAAGATGCCACAGTCCAAGCACACGACAATCCGCAAGTCAATCTTGATCTATCGTCTGATGATGATAGTGATATGGAGGCCGAGCCCATTTAAGGGGTTCTTGTGATCTTTTAGATTCATTGAGTGTTGTTTCTTTTGGTTTATCCATGAATTACAAAAAATTTAAGCTTATTTCTTGGAATTGCCGGGGCTTGAGAGACCCGGACAAGTGTAGAGTAGTGAGTGATGTTATTCGTAAGTCAAGGGGTGATGTTTGTATGTTGCAGGAAACAAAATTGAATGAAGTGACCTTTAATTATGTCTCGCGTAGTCTTCCATCTTTCTTTGATTTTGAGGTGGCTTTCAAACTTGCGACTGGACCGAAAGGTGGATTGGTGATTGCTTGGAAGAAGCACTACCAGTTATTAAACTCATGGGCAACAAAGAATACATTAACGGTGGTACTACTCAATCGGATCACGGCTGAAACGACGCAATATACCACCATTTATGGGCCGAGTATAGAGGTTCAGAAACCGGCCTTTATTGCTGAACTTAAAATGATTGCCTCGTTGGTGACCTACCCGTGGATTGTGGCGAGAGATTTTAATTTGGTTCGGTGGATGGTGGACCGATCGGGGGATTACTTAAATTTCAGTTTGATGGATTTGTTCAATGACTTCATCCGAGTGGCGGGGCTCATTGCTATTCAGTTGAGCAACAGGGCCTATACTTGGTCTAGCAAAAGACCGACCCCTACATTCTCTAAACTAGACCGAGCTCTTACAACGGTTGATTGGACTTTGAAGTATTCCAACATCTCCCTTAAAGCCTTGCAAATGGTGGTATCAGATCATGTTCCCCTTGTGCTATCATGCAGAAATGGGGCTACGACTAAAAGAAGGCCAAAATTTGAAACATATTGGCTTAAATATGATGCTCCAACGCTGGTGGTACAGTCTCTATGGGGTGCTCCTCAAAACCGGCCTCAAGCTTCATTGGATAAATTTCACTTCAACACACAGAGGCTACAGAGGTCAATGACAAGGTGGCAAAAAGAAGGATTTAGTAACATAAGAAAACAGCTTGCTTTCTGCAAAAAATCGGTTCTATTCCTCGACACGATTGAGGAGCATCGCACTCTAGTTGGGTATGAATTTCGATTCAGATGCTTGATCAAAGAGAGGGCCTATGAGTTGGCATCTGTCGCAGAAGAGAAGTGGCGGCAGAGGTCGCGTTGCAACTAGCTTAAGCAAGGCGACAAGAACACTTGTTTTTTCCATGCATGTGCATTGGCTAGACATAGAAGGAATTTGGTTCTCTCTATCTCACACCAGGGGGCACGGCTCACGGGTACTAGCGAGATCACACAAGCATTTTTCCAAACTATGCGGGCTCAACTGGGGGTCACAAATCGGGTGCGTGCTTTCTCTCCAGGGCACCTATACATGACCGACCCTCACATAGCACTCCAGGATTTACAAACCCCATTCACCGACCATGAGATTGAGGCTTCAATGCGACAACTTGCCAAGAACAAAGCATCGGGACCGGATGGCCTTCCAAATGAATTCATGCATGCATTTTGGCCGTATCTCAAAGAAGATATATTGCAGATCATGCAGGGCTTCTACAATGGCTCGCTGGATTTGACCCGGATCAATAAGGCTGATATCGTAATGATACCTAAGAAAGAAACACCGGAAGTGGTACATGATTTTCGCCCAATCAGCATAATTAATCTTATTCCGAAACTCATTTCCAAAGTATTGGCCAATCGACTGAGAACAAAAATGCCAACGTTGGTCTCCACAAAGCAAATGGCATTTATACAAGGCCGTCAGATCTTAGAAAATTTCTTAGCCACCCGAGAGGTCCTTCAGCACATCTCCAAATCTGGTAGATCAGTAATTTTTTTGAAACTGGACTTCGCAAAAACCTTCGACTCGATCGAGTGGGAATTTTTTATGCAAGTAATGTTGGCATGCGGTTTCCCTACAAAGTGGATCGACTGGATTCACACTCTCCTCCGGACAGCTAGCTCTAGAGTTCTTATTAATGGAGAGGCATCCCCATTTTTTAAGCACAAACGAGGCCTCCGCCAAGGCGATCCATTATCCCCAATGCTATTTAATATAGCGGTCGATGTTTTTCAGCAACTGGTAATGGCGGTGAACAGTACCTTACAGACGGGAATCACTCCAAAAATCAAGGAATCCATCCTAGCTTATCAGTATGCGGATGACACGGCAATTGTGGCCTCGGCGGACATCACAACCTTAGTCTCCTTAAAAATTGCAATTCAGTTGTTTGCCTCGGTCTCGAGTTTGAAGGTAAACTTCCAGAAGAGCAGTTTCATCCCCTTGAACATACCTGATGAAGACTTGCAATGGGTTAAGTCGGTCTTGGGGTGCACACAAACCGACTTTCCAATAGTTTATCTCGGCATGCCACTCACAATAGCAAAACCACTCAAAGAGGCTTTCTTACCACTCATTGAAAAGATTGAACGCAAGCTAGGAGGTTGGAAAGGAAAAATGATTTCCCGAGGTGGTCGGTTGCAATTGGTGCAATCGGTCCTATCGACAATACCGGTATATCACATGAGCTGTTTTTGGTTGCCGCAGTGGGTAATCAAACGCATAGATAAAATTAGAAGAACCTTTTTATGGGCCAAACCGAAGAATGGGGCCAAGGGTATATCACTAACTAATTGGGAAATGGTCCGTATGCCGAAAATTTATGGTGGGTTAGGGGTCTTTGATCTTCATTCCTTCAACATGGCCCTTCTGCTACGGTGGTGGTGGAAAGCGTATTTCGACAAAACCTGCCTCTGGACCGTCACCATTCAATTGCTTAGAAAGAAGGGTAGAGCAAATACAGGACCAACCACTTGGCTCATCAGTGGTTCCTTCTTTTGGACCCAACTTCAAAAAATCAAGTATCTCTTTAACATGTGCACTGGATGGACTATAGGAGACTGGAAGACAATATCTTTCTGGTTTGATTCTTGGAATGGGGAGCCTGGAAAGGTTGGCAGCGGGTATGGGTTGCCCAAACCGAACATTAGCCTACTGGATGCATGGCCGACTATACACGCCCTGAACCCGGACCTGGTGGTAACAGCTTACTTCCAATTCAACGCAGACATGGATGCCATAACTTGGCGATTGGAACTGGCGGGCATGTACACCGCTAAGTCCGCATACCGGGCTCTCACGGGTGCTGGTAAATCCAAATGGCCTTTTCATTATACTTGGAAATGCCCGGTGCCACCCACGGTCAAAGTTTTCACTTACCTTGTTCTCAATGATAAAATTTTATCGCGCGATGTACTAAATCGGAGGGGGATGCAAATCAACCTGACATGTGCTCTCTGCAAATCATGGCCGAGAGAGACCACGCATCATATGCTCTTTTTCTACCCATATGCGCTGGCCATTTGGAGAAGAGTAGCGGCTATCTTACATGTACCGATCATGACACAAGCTGAGTCAATACAGTCGGTTTGGTTACGATCGTGGCTGGTGGTTAAGCGGGGGGGCCGAATGAGTCGCAGGCACTGGGCGACAAGCTTCATGTGCACAATATGGCACATATGGAAACAGAGAAACAAGGTGGTTTTTGGAGAAGATGCGCTGCACCCTGCTGTCGCTGCTGAGAGATGTCACCATGATTTCAAACTGTGGATAAAACACTGCTAAACTGGGGTTCATAAATAGAGAGGTGGGTGCGGTTTCTTTGCATGCCACTATTCACGTACGAGTCTACTTGTATTTCTTTTTGTTTGTTGTTTGTTTCTAGTTGTTTTTTAGTGAGGTAAGGCAAACGAGTTTTTGCACCCTTGCGAGGCTATATGCTGTACCATTTGTAACGTTCCTATTAATTTAATGCAAACCCTTGGAAGTCTCTTCCAAGTTTTAAAAAAAAGTCGTGTGAGCGTGTAACAGATAAAGAAAGGAATTATTCATCCAGTATTTCAGGCTCAATCATTACATAGCAACATTAATAGATACATGTTAATTGCCAAAAATATCCTTCTCAGCATAACTTTGAAAATCAGTCCACTAGCACTCAGTACCAAAAAACCATATTACCATATTACCATAATACCATATTACCAAATGAAAGCAGATCATAAAACTGAACTATTTTGCAATATTACCATAATTTGCCATATTACTAAATATCTATTACCAAAAATATATTACCAATGATATATATATATATGCTATATATCATCTACAAAAACGGGTGAATATGTTAGCCCTCCTAAAAGATACTAGACTAAAGCCTATATATTTTTTTTTCAAGAATCTTGAAAATAGTTGACGGACATGCCCTCTTCTTTAGTTGTGCAGCACCAATGTTAACATCCCTAAAAAAATTTGGAAAAATTACTTGTGCTAAATTTAAAAGTTTTAGAATTAATTTTTGATCAAAATATGCTATACAAATACATAAGTATACAACATGCAAATTAAGAATCTAAATTTACTGATATCTGTTTCCAAGGATTTATCCTCCATTTTAAATTTTACAATTTTACATACCTTGAACAATCGACCATCACATGTGCTCTCTTTCTCACCGACTTCAACTTCTTACAAGCCGTTGCGTCGTTATTGCTCAAAACATTGTTGGACTGATCATATTAAAATTATTGTTAAAATTGATAACCAACGAAGAAAATGGATCAATAATGTTCCAATCTTCCTCCATTGCAAACAATTTTTGTGAGAGGAAGAAAAAAGGGTAAAATTGGACGGAAGGTGGGGATTGCCTCTGACGGAGGAGGGTCACGAGGGTGGAGGAGTATTGCACGGGAAGAGAAAGGATGAGGCAGGATGGGGAATCGCACGAGATGGAGGAGGGTTGCGTGGGATGGAGGGGATTGCGCGTTTGGAGAGGAAGGGTCGGAAGCATCTAGCGGGAAATTGAGCAGGAGATGGGAAATGGAGCAGGAAATGGAGGTTTTAGCGCTCAATTATTTGAAGGGCAAAATAGTCTCTAAAATATTTTATTAATATTGATTTATATTTTTTAGTGAAAAAATTGGAAATGGATATATTAATAAATAGGTCATGTTTAGATGGAAAAATATCTAATTTTTAATTTTAGAGAAGTAAATATTTAATTAAAGAAGCTGTGATGGGTATATATTCAAATTTCTAAAGCACATTTGTTTTGTCACCTGCTTCACGAATGGAGAGTAAGGTCGCAATAATGCGCTTTGAAAGTTCATCTATAAAGACATTCCCAATAAATCGTAAAAATAAATGATTTTTATCCGCGACAAAATAAAATATGAATTTCATGAGATTTAAGTTTTTAACCGCCATCGTCTTTTTTTTTTTTAAGTATCTTCCCTTTCAAAACTTATCGCAAATCAAATTTGAAAAACTGGCTCTTAATATACGCATAAATTTTGTTATGATTTTCCAAATTAAATCACGTTGCGGAAGAGATGATACTTTAAATTCATTCGAATATCACTGTGAGTGCAAAAAGATAGATAAACTCTTAGCTCCAAATAAATTGGTCGATAATTTGTCAAGTTGTATGATTACTTGCACATTTTTTTTTACCAAAGGTAGCAGTTAAAATACAATATGAGTAATTATTCTGTAAAAATAAAAGGATTAGAAAGAAAAGAAGGAAAAAAGAAGAGAAAATATCTTCTTCTTTTTTAAATCTTCGTGGAAGCTGCAAAAGAAGAGAAAATATCACAATCCAATCGTAATCAGATTGTGACCAGTAATTATTGTTTAGGTACTTCTACTTCAATTTTTTTGTTTTTTTGCCATTTTGCCATTTGTCTTTAGCTGGAAAGAAAATTCTCGCACATATTTCCTTTCAAATGACGAATTACGTAATGATTCATGAGAGAGAGTCTGATTAGATTCCGTAACTGTATTCACACAATGTTGTCAATGTCCATTGTCAATTGCTTAACCATTTTGTCATCATTGCTGGGCCAACAGTGAGAACAAAGAATTGTCAAATCCTAAAATCTAAATTTTGAATTAAATGAACTTAAAAATCCTATCATAAGATGATTTGATCCAAACTGTCCAATTTTGATAAAGATGGTTCACGTGTAACAATTATATGACGATTCATTATATCACCTTCAAGACATTGACATGCATCTATAAAAAAAGGTGCAAGTATAAAAACAAACATGCTTGAATATACATGAAAAACAAATTTGGTCTTTTATTTTAAGGGTTCTTTCCAAAATTTTAGTTGTAGAGAAATCATATATATATTAAAGGGTTGATATCGAACGTAAGAAAAAGATTGAATCAAAGTTATAAATAAAGACATAATTTTATAATTATTTTAAAAAGAATATATTTTTATAATTTTTCCGAAAAAATAAAAATATAAGCATATTTTTGAAAGAAAAAAATTGAACAGGAGATAGGTGTCCTCCTCGAACTATATGTGATCAATGTTCGTTGCCAATTTTTTTTTGTCAACGTTGACTGTGCCTAATCATTTTTGTCATAATTAAATGGCTAACAATGAGAACAAAGAATTGTCAAAACTTTAAATATTGAATTTTTGAATTAATGAACTTCCAAATACTTATCATAAGAGCATTTGATCCAAATTGTCCAATTTTGATAAAGATAGTTCATGTGGAACAATTACATGTGGCGCATTTCTATCTCCTTCAAGACATTGATTGACCTGCGCTTATAAAAAAAACTCAAGTATAAAAGCAAACATGCTTTAATATATATATATATATATATAGAGAGAGAGATATGGGCCATGGTGCATTGCAATGTATAGCCCCTCTTGTGCATTGGACTATAAATCGTTAGATTCGAAGTTCAAACAGTCGATCTAAATGGCTCAGCATGTTCTCCATATTAAAATGTGCTTGGAAACCAAATTTTATATTTTTTGGAATTTTTTACTATTTTTTTAGAATTTTTTAAAATCGTTGTTTTTTAGAAATTTCTGAACCATAGAAAACAGTGATTTTTAAAAAATTCTAAAAAAATAGCAAACAATTTCCAAAAAAATGTAAAATTTGGTCTCCAAGAACATTTTAATATGGATATCAAATTGAACGATTTGGATCGGTTGTTTGAAAATTAAAACCAACAATTTATAGTCCAATGTACAAGAGGGGCTATACATTGCAATGCACCATAGCCCAACTCTCTCTCTCTCTCTCTATATATATATATATATATGGGCTACGGTGCTTCGCGATGTAAATGGTCTTTTTTTACTTCACGTCATATTTTTATTTTGACAATCCAAACAACCGATTCGAACAGTTCAACATGTTCTAAATATTGAAATGTGCTTGGAGACTAAATTTTACATTTTTTGAAATTTTTTTACTATTTATTGAGCCACTTTGAAAATCGCTGATCCGGTGGTCCAGAAATTTTTACTGTTTTATACTGTTCACAGTGGATCAGCGATTTTCAAAGTGGCTTAATAAATAGTAAAAAAATTCCAAAAAATGTAAAATTTAGTCTCCAAGCACATTTCAATATTTAGAACATGTTGAACGGTTCGGATCGGTTGTTTGGATTTTCAAAATAAAAATATGACGTGAAGTAAAAAAGACCATTTACTTCGCGAAGCACCATAGCCCATCTCTCTATATATATATATGAAAAGCAAATTTAGTCTAATATTTTAAGGGTTTCTTTTCAGAATTTTAGTTGTATAGAAATCATATTGTAAACGGTTGATATTGAACATAGGGAAATAACTGAATAAAAAATTCAGACATAGACATAATTATTTCGAATAGTAATAATATTTTAATATTTTTTTTAGAGAAAAACATAAGAAATAAAATCATATGTTTGAAAAAAAAATATTTGAGACATGAGATAAGTGTCCCCCTCTGACTCTATGCGATCGATGTCCATTGCCATTTTTTTTTTGTCAATGTTAATTGTGCCTAATAATTTTGTCATCATTACATGGCTAACGATGAGAACAAAGAATTGTCAAACTTTGAAATTTGATAATGGAATTAAATGAACATGTAAATCCTATCATAAGAGGATTTGATCCAAATTGTCCAATTTTGATAAAGATGGTTTACGTTGAACAACTGTATTGGGCATCCATTCTCTCACCGTCAAGACATTGACCTGCACCCATAAAAAAAAAAGTGCAACTAGAAAAGTAAATTTGATAATATTTTTTTTAAATATTTGACAGTGGCTAATTTGATAATATTTTAAAGGGTTCTTACCATAATTTCAGTCGAAGAGAAATCAAAATTTAAAGGGTTGGTATCAAATATAAAAATATGCCCATATAACTTCAATTTAATGCAGAATAAGGGGAGGAGCTAAGGTTTTTAATATGGAGTCAAAATTTTAAAGTGAGATATAATTTTATATTATTTAGATATTATGTATTTTTTATATATTTTTTTCTAAGAAACATAGAAATAGAAAAAAAAAATTAGGATGAAACATAGTTTTATAATTTTTTGAATCTTAAATATATTTTATATATTTAAAAGTAACATAATTTAATATATATCTATGTTGTTCTCATGCTCTGCCATTGTGCAGAACTATGATAGAGGCCAAACAAATTTTACGGGCCTTGAGATTATCCGGAATTACCATTAAAGTTTCCTTAATTTCGTTAATAAAGATGACCTAAACTATTTGGTTGATTACTTGATTAAGACTATATTATATTATTATATATAGTCAAGTTTTAAGGTGAGTTAATTCCCATCTTGACTACTGAACAAACGAATTTTAATTTAGACCATTAGAAACAAGTTAATCAATTAAATTTGTCCCCAGAATGTCAATTTGTCAATCTTCAAATTTTTTTGGAGCTACATTTCATTTAAATGTCTTTGTTTTTAAATCTACATTTCATTTAAATGTCAAAGAAAATATGTTTAATATTTTCATTTAAACTACTAAAAAACAAAATTTGCCAACCTTCGAATTTCTTGGAGATACATTTAAAATGTACAAAAAAAAATCATTTTCATTGAAACCACTCAATATTTTCTTGGAGATAATTAAACAAAAGTTTTTTTGTTCAATAGTTTGATTTTAACTATTCAGAAAAAAAAAAGATAGAAAGGAGATTTTTATGGCTCATATCAGGATATTCTAGACGCGGGATAATTAAAACGGAATCTATAGTTTGTATTTTATGGTTCAATTATTTTAATAATATAATGTCAGGTTAAATTATAAAAAATTGTGTATTTCCGGTATTCAAGTGAAAAAAGCAAAAAGATGCCTGATTAGAAACAATTATTGAGTTTTATGTTCAACTTCTGGATCTGATACGGCAATCTTCATGCAACTATTGGGTTCATATATTTAGGTCCTGCCAATTATATGAAATTAATTATATAATCTTAGAAAAATTAATTTTTTTGATTAAACATATATGTTCAAATCAATGAAAAATAATAGCAGCTATGTATTATGGATCATTGCATTTAAAATTAATAATCAAAATTCATGACAAGAGAACATCAAATCTCCATGAAGCAATTACCATCGGTCACAAGTTTATTGTTGAATACATCCCACATTATCGTAACAGGCAAATTTTTCATGAGAACATACGAATGAAATTTGCATGTTCTTTTCATTTTTAATACAAGTCTTGAAATATACTTCTATAGTATACAAGTTATCAAGTGCGCACAAAAAAAAAGTAGAAATTATGTTGATTTTGTAGAGAGATGCACAGCTAGAAAATATTATATATTGATATGATGTATTCTTTTTTAATTACAAATTGTTATTTATATTACAAGGCTCAATATAGCCGTTGGAGATTATTTTGTATTTTTGGTACAATAAGTGTACCGTTTGGATTATTTCCTAAGTTCCTATGTCTATTTGCACATATATCCTCGATCTATGATGAAATCTTATTTTGATATCAGTTTTCAACACTCCCCCTCAAGCTAGGATTATATATGTCAAATAATCCTAGCTTGCTTGTGATTTCTTCAAATAATTTTGGATCCAACTCTTTAGTGAAAACATCAGCAAGTTGATCCTCACTTCGAACAAACGGTGTTTCTATTTTCTTGGCTTGGACTTTCTCTATAATAAATGGCAATCGACTTCTATGTGTTTGGTCCGTTCATGAAATACGGGATTGAATGCAATGTGACGTGCCGAATTGTTGTCACAATACATTTTCATGAGTTGATCAAAGTTGATTCCCATGTCTTTGAGAAATTGTTTAAGTCATATCAATTCGCTTGCAGTTGATGCCATGGCTCGATACTCCACTTCCGCCTTGATCGTGCAATGACATTTTGCTTCTTCATTTTTCATGTGACTGGATTTCCGCCTACAAATGTGAAAAAATCGGTGGTGGATTTTCTATGAAAGCTACCGGCCCAATCTGCATCGGAATAGCCACGTGTTGTATTAGAATTATTATTCTTCATTTTTATGCTTTTTCCAGGACTTCTTTTTAAATATCTCAAAATTCTATTTATGGCCTCCAAATGTGGTGTTATTGGTGAATACATAAATTTGCTAATTTGGCTTACGAACAATGAAATATCCGGATGGGTTATCGTGAGATAAATTAATTTTCCTACAAGTCTTTGGAATTGGTTTATGTCTTATAAATGTTCATCATCTTCACTATTTAATTTACACTTGTTGTCAATTGGAGTAGAAGTAGGTTTGCATCTTAATTTATCGGTTTCTTTTAAGAGGTCAAGTGTGTATTTTCTTTGTGAAATAAATAGCCCCTTTTTTGAAAAAGCTACCTCTATTCCTAAAAAAAAGTATTTTAGATATTCCAATCTTTTATGTCAAAATTTTCTTTTAATTGTTTTTTTGAATTTTTTGATGTGTTCTAAATTATTTCCGGTAATTATGTCATCTACATATACTAAAATTAGAGTGGTACCAATTCCATCACAATTGGTAAATAAAGAATGGTTGGCATTACTAATTTTAAAATTGCAAGAAATTAAATAAGAGCTAAGTTTGCCATACCATGCCCATGGAGATTGCTTCAATCCATAAAATTGATTTATTTAACCTACAAACTAGGTTAGAAGTATTTTCCATTTTATGGCCAAGTGTCATGTACACTTCTTCTTCAAGTGCTCCTTGAATAAAGACATTTTTAACGTCCATTTTGTATAGATTCCAACCATTATTTACGGCAATGGAGAATAAAACGCTAACGGTATTCATTTTTGCAACCAGTGCAAAGGCTTCATTGTAATCTATGTCATAGGTTTGTGTAAATCCTTTGGCCATTAGTCTTGCTTTATACCGTTCTATGGTACCATCATAATTATATTTGATTTTGTAAACTCATTTGCAACTAACGGGTTTTTTATTTTTTGGTAATGGAACAATAACCCATGTTTTATTTTTTCTAGAGCGTTTAGCTCTTCTTTCATGGCTTTATCTCAAGTTGGACTTTGAACGGCCTCTTGGTAATTTTTCGGTTCTATTTCTCTTTCTATGGTTGTGATGAATGCTTGGTATAAAGGCGAAATTTTATCATATGAAACAAAATTTTGTATGGGATATTGGACCGTATAGATCACATAAGTTCTAAGTCTACTGGACGGTTGTGATACTCTAGATGACCGTCTAGGTTCCGAAGATTTTCTAATTCGGTTTCACTTGTGTCATCCTTATTTTCATCTATTTCTTCTTCATGGTCACTTGTATCATTTTCATGATAATCATTTTGAACAAGGTTTTGATTTTCAATGTATGGTATTACGAAATCTATTTTCTTTTTTTGACAAGGCACTTGAATTTCCTCTCATTTTTTGAAATATGGCTCATCTTAAAAAAAATATGACATTTCTAGAAATAAATACCTTGTTATTAATATGATCATAGCATTTGTATCCCTTTTTAAATGATGAGTATCCTAAGAAAATAGGTTTTGTTGAAATAAAATATAGTTTATCTTTTCTTTTAATATGTACAAAACATGTACATCCAAATACTTTTAAGTGATCAAAAGTATTTTTTTGTTGATAAAGAATTTCTAGTGGAATTTTATTTTCTAGTCTTGAACTTGGTACTTTATTAATTAAATGTGTGGCACAAAGTATGGCATCCGACCAATATTTTTTAGGAACGTTATTTTGAAATAATAAGGTTCTTGTCATTTCTAATAAATGCCTATTTTTCCTTTCTGATACTTCATTTTGCTCGGGAGTACTTATGCAAGTTGTTTGATGTATAATTCATTTTTCTTTAAAGAAGGTTGAGAATTTTTTGTGTACAAATTTATTCCCATTATCCGATCTAAATTTTTTGAGCTTGGCATTAAATTGATTTTGTATGAGACAAAATTTCTTTGAATCTACAAAAAACTTCATCTTTAGATTTAAGTAAATATAACTAAGTGGTTCTTGAAAAATCATCAATAAAAATGACAAAATATTTAAATTCATTATAAGATTCAATTGGGGCCGGACCTTATATATCGGAGTGGATCAAATCAAACATAGCTTCACTTTTACTAATAGAATGAGGAAAAGAAAGCCTTGTTTGTTTTGCCAACTTACAAATTTCACAATTAGTACAATCAAAATTTTTACAACCCAAAATATAATTTAAAATCTTATCGGATGGATGCCCAAGTCTTCTATACCACATATCAATATTAATGGATTTAGCGGAAGCACAAAAATAAATTTTTGAGTTCAAAAAATAATGTCTATTTTTGAAAAATCCTTCACCAATCTTCATCCCAGTTTCCCGGTCTTGAAATACAACATTTTTGAAAGAAAAAATTACATCAAAATTTAATTCTTGTGTTAATTTTTGTACCAAGAGTAGGTTTATACTTTATAGGAAATGTTTTCAAATATAGCACGTTATAAATATTTTTATTACAAAAATTATTTTCACCTATGCCATTTATTTGAGCCTTCATACCATTAGCTACCAAGACAAATTGTTTATTTTTGATCATGTCTAAATTTTTTAGAAATGTTTTGTTACCGAACATATGATCCGTAGCTCCACTATCAATGAATATTCTATTTAATAAATTTAAATCCTTTGAGTGTGAAGATATACCAGAAAATGAAGGGTTGTTTGGCTAGCAACACAGAGAGCTGTTGAACAATAGACTGCAATTGATCTCCAGACCTGTTTGACCCGTTACCGCTCACCCGTCTGACCCGCCAGCGAAATAGGTCAAATCAGTTTGGTTGGGTCTGGTCTGAGTCGTGAACCCACTTCTTTGTCCCCAGACCCGCGTGTTGCTCCTGCACCCTTCGTTCTCCTTTCTCTTTTCCTCATTTCCGTCACCTCCCCTCCTTTCTCCTTCGCCCTCCAGTGCTTCGGTTTGAGATAAGGGTGGAGAAACCAGCAGTTCTCCTGAGTGTGTCCCTCATTTTACAGTTTAAGCACTTCTCAATTCCTCCTTGATTTTGGCGATTTTGAGAGTTAGGGTTATGGCCGAATTTGGGGAAATTTGATTTTTTGGTTATGGCGAGGTAGTGGGTCTCATGTCCTCGTCGATTGAGACTTGTGGACCACCCATGGCCTCTCTTCTGCTCTCTTCTTATTGGATCATGTTTTGGATTTGAGAGTATGATGGAAAATGAATGGTATTCATGATCTGAGATCGTACGGCCTCATAGCTAGGGTTTAAACCCGCAAGGTACTCAAAAAATTCATCTTCTTTTTCTTATCTTTTGATTATGGCCAAGTCAGTGGTTGGCGGCCGATACGACCAGATGTCATCTTTTTTCTTTTTGAGAGCACCAAGGTACTCGATATGCTTTCTCATGCCTTGCTTTTTCCTGTTGGATCTCTTGTTTGAGTTGATAGATACCGGAGTAATTATTTTGTTGCCTATACATGGCCTTAACGGCTTCCCATAGTTCTAAAGTTGTGTCAGAGAGGAGAAAGAGATCCGAAACAGATGGCTCCATATAATTCATGAGCCAGGTTATGATTTTGTCATTTTGGGCTCTCCATTTCTTTGTTGCCTTTTTTCAATTTCAGTTGGCAAGTCGGGGTTTGCTACTTTGGGTTCTTGGTTTTCTCTTCTGATGTATTCTCGCATCTCTCGACCGCTGAGCGCTCTAGATGCAACCTTTGCCCATGAAAGATAATTCTTGCCATTGAGCAAAGTATTCGTGAGCTTGGAGGTATTGGTAGCCTCGTGTTGCCCATCTTGAGCCATTTTGCTCCTTTGCTGATTTTTCTGTTATGGTTTTTTTGCTTGTGTTGTGAATACCAGTTTACTGGTACAGTATTTGTGATTGTATTTTGAGGTAACAAAACTTGACGCTCTGATACCATGTTGATTTTGTAGAGCGATGCACAGCTGAGGAGAAAATATTGCATATGTTGTAAATCAAATTTAATATGATTTATGTGGATGTTCAATTCATTGCCCCACTACTCCACTACTCCACTACTCCACTACTCCACTACTATGGACATTCATTTTCTTCCTTATTATTGTAACATATCTTTATAGCCTATAAATAGAGGCTTTGTAAAAGCAAGATTGAACACACAATTGGAAGAGAATAAAATTCTGCTATTGCTCTCTCTATCTTTTGTTGCAACTTTATTTTAATTTTACAACACGTTATCAGCACGACTTGCTCGGAAGAAGTTGCAAAGTAATTATGTCAGTAATTTATATAATTGGTTATTATATCTTTCATTAATTTAAATTTCAATTGAATTTTTTATTATATTTGTTGTAGTTTATAAGAAATCATTCCTTGAAGTGAATGATGGAATAATAACATGAAGTTATTATTGAAACTAAAAATTTATCAAGAACCCGAAGTTTGTATTACTCGAATAGAATAATAACCTAAAGTTATTATTATAATTGTTTAGAACCTGAAGTTCTATTAGAAATTTTAGTATAAAATAACCAGCCGTTGTTGTAAAATTAATATAATAACCAACAGTTATTATAGGCCACTGGATGAATAATAACCTGCAGTTATTCCCAATTAAAAACCTGAAGTTTTATTAGAATTTTTTTTATATAAAATCAATGTAATAACCATAAGTTATTATAGATCACTAGATAAAAATATAACCCGAAGTTATTTCAAATTAAATTTTATAATTGCGCAGTCAAGTAATTTAATAACCAGAAGTTATTAAATAAATATTTTATTATAACCTGAAGTTATATAATATTAACCTGAAGTTATTAATATATTTACATTTATTTATTTATTCATTTATGCAGTTTACATATTCTTTTATTTATATTTATTTATCTCCCTTTTATAACCTGAAGTTATGATATTAATAACCTGAAGTTATGACATTGCTAACCTGAAGTTATGGCATTTATAACCTGAAGTTATGGCATTAATAAACCTGAAGTTATGACATTAATAATCTGAAATTATTAATACGTAGTACATATGAAAAATCTCACAAAGCTTGAATTTATCTCTTTTTTCATTTATCATAACTCGAAGTTATGGTATTAATAATCTGAAGTTGTATTTTGTTATAAATACGTATTAATGAAAAATGAGATAGGAAAACATTCTGAAGATGTTTGTTACATATGTGGGATGACAAATCATTGATTGCGTACCTGTCGTACGCCCAAGCATTTTGTAGGGCTTTATCAAGTCTCAATTAAGAAAAAAAAAAGAGAAAATGTGGAAACTAAAATGACCCCGAATATGAATGCCATATGGATACACATCTTAATGTATCAGATTTCTTCCAGAATATGGATGAAGAAACAAATATTATTACTTAGGGAGAAAATATAATATAAAAGCTAATGTTTATGTTTAATAAAATTTTAGATTACTTTTATATTTTTAGATGCAAACAAATGAATAAAGGTAGTTTATTTTAATTTATTCTAGCATTCTTTTATTTTAAAGGAAAATGACTAACGCAATGGTAAGTAAAGAAGATCCATGTTTAGTAGACAACGGAACAACAAATACCATATTAAAAAGTAAGAAATATTTTCACAATTGCATCTTGGTGAGATTAATATCCACACTATATCTGGCACAACTAATTTAATTGAAGGCTCCGGAAGAGCTTGTATTGTTACCTGAAGGAACAAAATTAATAATAGATGATGCATTATATTCAAGTAGATCCAGAAGAAATCTACTAAGTTTTAAAGATATTCGAAAGAATGGTTATCATATTGAAACTATGAATGAAAGAAATTGCGAATATCTTCATATCACATCTATTAAAAATGGCCAGAAAATTATAATGGATAAAATACAAGCATTGTCTTTTGGACTATGATCGCTCAAAAGAGAGCAATGTTTATTTTAATATTTATAAACTCGTAAATGCTATCGGTTCGGACTGCAAGCACACAATCCTATCGGGTAGTATATTCGAGGTCGATCCACAGGGAATATTGATTCAATGCTTTGAGCGATCGAATCACAATCTTTCGAAAGGCTAGACGAAATCTGAAAATTGAGAGATGTTGTTGTGCTCAATGTAAATTAGGAAGCAATTAAAAGTAATTAAAATAAAGATAGAGATGAGAATTCCTAGGGTTTCGGCACACCATTGCTACTCAATCCGCTTTGACAATAAATTCCTGTTGCGTCTGATTTCCTGTTGTTGTTTAATGAAAGACACCACATAGGTCATTGCGATTTATGTTACGCAAGAATGACAGATCTTTCACCGAGATTCTACATAGAACACTGCGATTTTCCTTACGCAAATGTCTGATCTCTCAAATACCCCAAATTACTACACAGATCACTGCGATTTACTTTACGCATGTGATGGAATTTGGTACGCGTTTTGTTGGTCTGGTTTATGGTTTCTCCGCTAAGGTTTTCTTCACATAAACCTAATAGATCTCAACGAGGCTAATTCATACAAATAGTTTCTCTTACCATTAAAGTACTGTCACTACCCTAACGGACTCAAACTACATCATTGAAGTTAGATGAAGAGATAGTAAATCACAAAAGCATTTTAGTACAACAACAAGAAATCATAATCAACAGAAATATATATATCAAAACATCAAGAGTAACAAGGTTTACTGCCTAGCCCTAAGAAAAGGAACTTAGCCGCGGAACGGCATTGTTACAAGCACTCCTCTCTTCTCTCTTTAATCAAATCTAACCCTAATTACAAAGATAACTATTCCTTCTGCCCAGGGGCCTTATATAGGAGTGGAGGGACGTGTGGAGGTTGAGTAGGGGCTAAGAAACTGATCTGGAAACAGCTGTCGGCAGTTATTCCCCAAGAGATCGCCTTCGGATACGGACCGTATCAGGTGATACGGTCCGTATTAGGACCTTGACGGTTAGGGTTTAATGCTTCCAGCGCTATCTCCTGGTCTGTGCTAGGCCTGGTCCGTATTAGTCAATACGGACCGTAACAGAGACTTAGTCGATGAGCGTCGCTGATCCGATTGACCCGATTCTAGCTCCATTTGGTGTAAAATAGTCCCAAAACTTGTTTTCTGCAATAAAACATAAAGAAGGGTGACAGTAGCCTTTTTCTCTAATAAAGTAAACATAAGTGTGAGAAAATATGCAAAACCTAAGCCAAAATCCTACGTAAATCATCATTATTTTGACTCTGATCACGCCTCCCAACTTGAATTGTTGCTTGTCCTCAAGCAACAGCATCCCAGCTGGTCAAAGATCCGGTCTAGGTTAAACCATAAAATCTCAAGGACTTGTTAAAAATTAAATTAGGGCTTAGGTTTGGTACAATTGGCATGACAATAAAAATTTAGAATTTTAAAATATTCATGACCTCTCCCTTGAACAATTTATTCACCCCATGATTGACCTCATTATGCTTACCCTAGAAGAATTATCATTGAACAATTTATTTCACAAATATCCTTAAATTTGAGAGTATTAATTTCGCCTTCGATTATAAATGGATCCCTTCCAATCAATAGGAATTCTAATGATATAAATTTTAATTTTCCTTCCCAATTGATTGGAGCAAAGTATGACAACTAAGTGTGTTGGTACTTGTGACTATTTTTGAAAAATTAAATATGTACAATAATTTAAATTTGGGAGGTTTTCTCGAGCCTATTGGTAACCAGTCTTGCGTAGGCACCCGTACTCTTTTTATCCTCCATCTTTTATTCTATTTTTTCTTTTTCTGGATTTTTCTATTTTTTTGGATTTTTCTCATTTCTGATTTTTTTTTGTATTTTTGTATTTTTCTGAAAAATAAAATATTTTTGTGTCACAAGCACCATGATTACACACAATTTCAAGTATTCATTCATACAAGGAATTGTTGCATAGTTTCGCTAGGGGTCTATCTATAATAAATGGGTATTCTAAAACACTATCAAATTTAAAAGACTTTGCAAAAATAAATTACTCAATAAATAAAAATTCTAGGGTTTGCGGTTTTTGATCAACTCTCATGGTTAGCAATTCATTGTTCACTTTGAGATCACCAATAATTTAAAAAATTCCAAAATTTTGGTATCATGGTCAATTGTCTAAACCTTAACCTAATTCAATTTAAAATAATTCCTATTTGATTAAACCTACTCCTAAGGAGAAATAAAAATTGCAAGCTAGCTAAAAAGCTCAATCTAATCATTCTAGGATTTTCGGTAAAGCCTCTAACCCTAGTCAAAAATTGAGTAAAACTACTAGCACCTAAGAATTTAAAATGCGAAAAAAATTTAAAGATACATGGTCAATTTACCTTCCTACCCCCCGAATAAAATTGAGCATTGTCCTCAATGCTCGAGAGATAAAAATAAAGGAAATAGTAAAGTAAAAAGACCGGGGAAAGATACAACTCACTGCACCTCAATCCTGAGGTGGTGGAGGTGGTGGTGGTCGCTGGATCTCCTCGTAGAATGATGGGTCGAAGAGTCCATATGGTGGTGGCTGGTACTCGAATCCGGAGTCGAGAGCATACTGATAATACTGCTGTGCCATGTAGCGCGTCTGCTGGATCTCGCGCCTGCTCTCATCAACACTCCTCCGGACCTCCTCCATGCTATTTCTGATTTCGCCAACTTCTTGGCGGAGCGATGAGCTATTCTGTGCCATTTGTTGGGTAGTCTCTCCCGTTGTCAAGGTTAGCTCATTGAGGTTAGAGTTCATCCAATCTACCATTTGAATGAACTGATCAAGCTCAGCTGTAGGGGCATCAGATGGTGCCGCCCCTAAAGATCCGGCTCTAGCTGCCGATGTGCCTGCCTCCCTATATGCATGAAAAGGGGGCTCCTCCTCTTCTCTCTGCTGCCGATCAACATTAGCCTGATTTTGTATTGCGGCTTGGCTTTCGATTACATCAATGTAATCCTGAGGAGGCTCATAAGTTGGGCTTGCGGGTCGTGCCATCTTCCAGGAGGCCCTACTACGGAGATTGAGATGTCGGAAAGGGAATTGGAGGATTCCCTTCGGTGATTTGTAGAAGTAGGGACCTGGGTAGTGGCCGGTGACAATTTTCATGGCTTGGAGGCATGGCATGTCAATTTGTGTGAGCCCGCTTGCCTCTTTGAGATGATCAATCGGCAGTGCGAGGTGATTGGCCAAGATTGTGGCCACGAATCCGATGGAAATCTTGCCTTTCTCTTTCTTGGGAAGGGCGACCTCACGGATTTGTTTGCAAAGGAGATGGCCGAGGTGAGGTCGCACCGGTGTTGGCTCGATCATGCATCTGAGGAGATAGAGTTCGGGTAGTGTTACCTTGGATGAACTTTCGCCTCTTGCGAAAATGGAATTGGCAAGGATGACTTGCAAGAGGCGGACTTGGGGGTGAATGATTCTGCTTGCCGGTCGAGTTGAGTTTTGGTTATCTTCCGTGATGCTGTACCAGAACTCTCGGCAGTCAGGGGAATTAGAAGTGCCATCGTCGGTGAGGTAGAAGATGGCGCAGAAATCACTCATGGAGACTGTGTAATGCACGCCAATCATCTGGAAGGTAATGGAGTCTTCATTGTATCTGTAGGTTGCAAGGAACTCCCTCGTGAGTACCTTGTAAATTTTTACTCCTTTGATTAGGTTTAGGAATTGCCAGATGTGAATGCGGTTTGCGAGTTGTTCGGTTTGTGCAAGGAGGCCTAGTCGCTCGAATGTTTCTGTGTTGATGGATTTGTGGTAAATGACCTCCCTTGTAGTCATCTTCTCGTAAGCTTGTTTGAATTGTGTGTGCGAGAAGATGGGCTGGTACTCGGTTGGCTGGACCTCCTCCATCGATTCATCGGAGTCTTCTTCCTCGAGACCAAAATCCCGAGAGTTGAACTCTTCCGAGGCATACTCCTCATAGGAGACTGATGTGTCTCTGTTTGAGTGTTGAGTGTCGGATTGAAAGGATGAATGGTTGGAGGATTGTGGTTGCGAACCGGAAGATCGGGAGGATCAGCTAGAGGAGCTCTGCGGTGAATTGCTCGGACCAGCACCCCCGAGGGCTTTCTTAGCACTCCTTGTAACTGTCCCTAAAATATTTTTTATTTTTGGGGCCATTTGTAAAAATAAAATGCTCTGTTACGGACCGTATTGGGCAATACGGTCTGGTTACGGACTGGTTGGTTTAATACGGACCGTATCAGAAGGTGTTTCTAAAAATGCTAAGTGCTGGTTCTGGTAAACTATTACGGACCGTATTGGGTCAATACGGACCGTATTATACTGGTAAAAATTGGGGAAACTGATAGAAATCTAATTTTTTTGTGATTTTTGTGATTTTTGCAAAATAAAACTTAATTACCTAAATTAATGTAACAGAGATTAAACTAAAACAAATGCGAAAAATGAAATTAAAACTTTGATATTGAAAGAGGGGTTTAGAAAAACTGAAATTGGAGAAGAAGAGTCGAGAGGCCGCCGGATACGGGTTTGGTACGGTCCGTATTAGGGTTGAGGCGCGGAGAAGAAGGACGGCGGCGGCTTCAACGGAAGGTTGAGATGATTTTAGTAACGGGGATCGGTGGCAAGGAGGGGTGTTTGATTTCGGCAACAGTGGAGGAGGGAGAAGGAGAAGAGATAGAGGGAAGGAGAGTAGAGAGAAAGAGGAAGAGAAGGGTTTAGGGATTAAAACGAAATAGGGGTTAACGGTTATGAGACGTGATTCGCGCGGGATTTCAAACGTCTCTTTTAACGAGTTCGCATCTCCCGGATTAACCTTTATTACGGACCGTATCAGCCAATACGGTCCGTATCCAATCCGTTATGCTCAAACCCAATAAATGCTAAGTTTTAATCCCTGTGAATACGGGCCGTATCAGCCAATACGGGCCGTATTCACCACTTGTTTCCTCTTTTCTTACTCTATTACCCCCGTATCCACGGGTATGGTCCGTACCAGCCAATACAGGCCGTACCAGAGAGTATTTTTCCATTTTCCGAGATGTCTTTAATCTAGCCTTTCCTCCAGTATGCTTACCTGATCATAGGAAAAAGGTGGGTATGAGTTGTTTCTTTGTTGAAGTCCTAATTAAACTAAAGATTAAATAATTTATAAGAAAATATAAAAGTGGCATTGGGTTGCCTCCCAAGAAGCGCTTGTTTAAAGTCGTTAGCTTGACTTTGTATCGCATCAGTTTCTTCCAGATACCCTCCCGTCAATGCAAGCGGGTTGCTTGTCGGGTGGTTCGCCTTCAGCGTCTTCTGTGGTTTCATCATCATTGCCCTTCTCGAAGAAGTCGGTTGGTGTTTGAGGTCCTGGGTCGAACGCCAGGCTCACACCAAGCACTACTTCTACCTCGTCCAGTCTTTGAGAAATTGCATCGAGTTCTTCGCGTAGGTTTTTGATTAATGCAAGGGCTAAGAGAGAATAATTCCTGTTGTTTGCGATATTGGGGCTCTTGTTCAGATCATCGGTTTGTGTTGTCACGGAGGTTGGATGGACCTGACCGTTATCTTGTACAATGAACAGTCTCTCCATTTCTGCTTCGTGCATTGTCTCCTCGATGTCTTCAAATTCATCCATTCGCAATTCATCATTGCCATACTCATCCATTGTTTCCAAATTGTAGGCAAGATTTATGTCAGGTGGGACTTTGGTTTCATTCATGTTGAAGATCATCTTGTTCTCGCCAACATTGAGTGAAATCTTCCCATTCCTAACATCAATCATTGCCCCACATGTGGCGAGGAATGGCCTTCCAAGGATGATCGGAATCTGCTCATCTTCTTCCATATCAACTACCACAAAATCTGCTGGTATCCAGAATTTACCGACTTTGATTGGGATATCAAGCAACATTCCTTCAGGATATCGAATTGATCGATCAGCTAGTTGCAATGAGATCCGCGTTGGTGATAGGTCTCCACATTCCAATTTATCAAATACTACCTTAGGCATCAGACTCACACTTGCTCCTAGATCACATAAAGCTCTCTTAAAATCGGTTGTGCCAATGGTACATGGTATCGAGAAGCTTCCCGGATCTTTTAACTTTGTCGGTAATTTGCTTTGCACGAGCGCACTGCATTCCAGATTGAGCGGAACTGTTGAGAATTCTTGGAGTCTACTTCGATTTGAAAGAATCTCCTTCAGAAATTTAGCATACGAGGGTATGCTTGCAATTGCCTCAGTGAAGGGGATTGTGACTTGTAATTGCTTGAGTGTCTCCATGAATCTCGCAAATTGCTGCTCCATCTTCTGTTTGGCAGGCCTTGGAGGGAATGGCAGAGGTGGCTTGTAGGGTGGTGGTGAAATGTATTCAGGTTCGGGTTGTCGCTCGTCTCCACCTACGGTGTCATTCTGCTCCTCAATAAGATCTGTCTGCAGTTCGAATACGGGCGGCTCCGGTTGTTGCGGCTCGTACTCTTCGGAATGCGATGGTTCTGCATGCATCTCATCGGAAGTTTGATCGGGCATGGGAGGTCCCTTGTAAGCTGTACCGCTCCTTAATGTTATGCATTTGCAAGTCTCTCTCGGGTTTTCTTCCGGTTGGCCCGGAAATTTGCCTTTTCCGCGTGTAATACTCGAGAGTTCTTTTGCCATCTTAGAGACATTGTCTTCTAAGTCTTTGTTGCGGTTTGTTAAGGATTCGATCTTTTGTGCGATTTCGGCGTTAGCCTTATCTTGCTTCTCTAGGAATCTCTCCATTAAAGATGTGATGTCAGGTTGCTGTGGTTGATTGTATTGCCTTGGTTGGTAATTCGGTTGGGGATTGTTGTATCTCTGTTGATAATTGGGCTGTGGTTTGTAGTTCTGTTGAGGTGCAGCAGGCCTTTGATTGTTTGCGTATGAGAGATTTGGATGGTTTCTGTTGTTCGGATGGTATGTATTGTAGGCGGGCTGAGGTCGAAAGCTGTTGTCGATCGCGTTTGCTTGCTCTACTTCTTCCTCAGTTTCCGTCACATTCATACATTCGGTCATCTCATGCGCTCCTCCACAATAGCCACATGCTGTTGCGGCATTGACTGCTGCTACCGTTCGCTGCTTGGTTTGCTTGTTGAGTGCCATTTGCAAAGTATCGATCTTTGCGCTCAGCATGGATATATCATCTACTCGGTGCATGCCAGGTGTTGGACTCGGTTTCTTTCGCTCAGGGATCCAGTAGTGTTGGTTGATTGCAATCTCATCAATTAGGTTGTAAGCCTCGTCAGGTTCCTTGTTCATGATTGCTCCTCCTGCAGAAGCATCAATAGACAACCTATCGGTAGGGTTTAGACCATTATAAAAAGTTTGGACAATCAGCCATCTTTCTAGACCATGATGTGGACAACACCTTAACATATCCTTATATCTATCCCATGCTTCACACAATGTTTCACCATCCCTTTGTTCAAAATTAGTAATTGCATTTCTAAACCTCGAAGTTTTGGATGGTGGAAAATATTTTGCAATAAACACATTAAACAATTGGTCCCAAGTTTGAATGGAATTGGCCGGTAAGGAAAACAACCATGCTCTTGCTTTATCTTTTAATGAGAATTGAAATAGCCTTAGCCTGATTGCTTCATCGGTAACTCCGTTGATCTTTATCGTCTCGCATATCCCTAGGAAAATTGACAAATGAAGATGTGGATCTTCATGTGGAAATCCTCCAAATTGCTGTTGCGAAACCATATTTATGAGAGCAGGTTTGATCTCAAAATTACGGTTCGTAACAGTTGGCGGGTTTATACTAGAATTAGGATCATTCGCGCGCGGTACGCAATAGTCTCGTAGAAGTTTGGGTCTTGCTGCATCGTGAACTCCATGATCACCATTGTTTTGTCTTCCATTGTTAATCGGTTCGTTCGGTGGGATATTCATGTTGATCGAATCTGAGTCTTCTTCGCTTTCAGAATTACTCGATGAAGAACTATGATTGGTTCTTATCGGTGATATGGAAGCGAATTGTCCTCTCCTACTAGCAATCCTCTCGGATCTTCGTACGGATGATTCGGCCAGTGTGCAGTGTCCTAAAAAGAAAAGAAAATCTGAAAATTAAACTAAAACTGAAAAAAGAAAACAAAATAAAAACGAAATTGAAAATAAAAGAAAAATAAAAATGCAGAAAATAAAAAGAAATCTAGGCGTTTCTAGTTAATTGGATTCAATGGTCAAAGCAAGGACGTCTCGCGAGGCCTTGCACAATGAACCGTTATTCCCCGGCAACGGCGCCAAAAAGCTTGATCGCTCAAAAGAAAGCAATGTTTCTTTTAATATTTATAAACTCGTAAATGCTATCGGTTCGGACTGCAAGCGCACAATCCTATCGAGTAGTATATTCGAGGTCGATCCACAGGGAATATTGGTTCAATGCTTTGAGCGATCGAATCACAATCTTTCGAAAGGCTAGACGAAATCCGTAAATTGAGAGATGTTGTTGTGATCAATGTAAATTAGGAAGCAATTAAAAGTAATTAAAATAAAGATAGAGATGAGAATTCCTAAGGTTTCGGCACACCATTGCTACTCAATCCGCTTGACAATATATTCCTGTTGCGTCTGATTTCATGTTGTTGTTTAATGAAAGACACCACATAGGTCATTGCGATTTATGTTACGCAAGAATGACAGATCTTTCACCGAGATTCTACATAGGACACTGCGATTTTCCTTACGCAAATGTCTGATCTCTCAAATACCCCAAATTACTACACAGATCACTGCGATTTACTTTACGCATGTGATGGAATTTGGTACGCGTTTTGTTGGTCTGGTTTATGGTTTCCCCGCTAAGGTTTTCTTCACATAAACCTAATAAATCTCAACGAGGCTAATTCATACAAATAGTTTCTCTTACCATTAAAGTACTGTCACTACCCTAACGGACTCAAACTAGATCATTGAAGTTAGATGAAGAGATAGTAAATCACAAAAGCATTTTGTTTCAACAACAAGAAATCATAATCAACAGAAATATATATATCAAAACATCAAGAGTAACAAGGTTTACTGCCTAGCCCTAAGAAAAGGAACTTAGCCGCGGAACGGCATTGTTACAAGCACTCCTCTCTTCTCTCTTTAATCAAATCTAACCCTAATTACAAAGATAACTATTCCTTCTGCCCAGGGGCCTTATATAGGAGTGGAGGGACGTGTGGAGGTTGAGTAGGGGCTAAGAAACTGATCTGGAAACAGCTGTCGGCAGTTATTCCCCAAGAGATGCCTTCGGATACGGCCGTATCAGGTGATACGGTCCGTATTAGGTCCTTGACGGTTAGGGTTTAATGCTTCCAGCGCTATCTCCTGGTCTGTGCTAGGCCTGGTCCGTATTAGTCAATACGGACCGTAACAGAGACTTAGTCGATGAGCGTCGCTGATCCGATTGACCCGATTTTAGCTCCATTTGGTGTAAAATAGTCCCAAAACTTGTTTTCTACAATAAAACATAAAGAAGGGTGACAGTAGCCTTTTTCTCTAATAAAGTAAGCATAAGTGTGAGAAAATATGCAAAACCTAAGCCAAAATCCTACGTAAATCATCATTATTTTGACTCTGATCAGACTATATGGTACTTATATAAGTACAATAGAAGCAAATATGGTTACTTACCAGAAGTTAGTTGATCCAAAGTTATTTACTTTGTGGCATGACAGATTGGGTCATCTAGGAAATATAATGATAAGGAGAATAATCGAAAGTGCAAATGGGCATCCCCTAAAGGACCTGAAGATCCTATTATCAAAAGAATTGACATGCGAAGCATGCTCTCTTGGAAAACTAATTGCTAGGCCATCTCCAAATAAAATTAGACCTGAAACTCCTTCATTTTTAGAAAGAATTCAAGGAGATATATGTGGGCCTATTACACTTCCATGTGGACCATTTAGATATTTTATGGTGTTAATTGATGCATCAACACGCTGGTCACATGTGAGTTTGTTAGTAACAAGAAATGTTGCGTTTGCTAGACTATTAGCACAAATTATCCAATTGAGAGCTAATTTTCCGGATTATTAAATTAAAAGAATCCGGCTTGATAATGCAGGAGAATTTACTTCTCAAACATTTAATGATTATTGCATATTTATTGGAATTACGGTAGAACATCCAGTGGCCCATGTTCATACGCAAAACGGTCTAGCAGAATCATTTATTAAAAGGTTGAGCAATTAATTGCTAGACCTTTACTTATGAAATCTAGTTTACCGTCTGCTGCATGGGGACATGCCATATTACATGCTGTTGCACTAATTAGGTTAAGTCCAACTGCAGATCATAGGTATTCCCCGTTGCAATTGGTCTCCGGAAGAGAACCAAATTTGTCCTATCTAAAGGTATTTGGTTGTGCAGTATATGTTTTAATTTCTCCTCCACAACGCACAAAAATGGAACCTCAAAGAAGGTTGGAAATTTATATTGGTTTTAACCCCCCTTCTATTATTAAATATTTAGAACCATTAACAGGAGATGTTTTTACAACAAGATTTGCTGATTCTCATTTTAATGAATCAATATTCTCAAACTTAGAGGAAGAAAAACCAAAGCTGGATAAACAAGTAACTTGGAATTTTATCTGAACTCCCGAAGTGGTCAATGTGAACTCGAAGTTCAAAAGATTATAAATTTGTAAAGAATTACAAATGAATTGCCTGATGCATTTACAGATACAAATAGAGTTACTAAATCACATATTCCAGCTATAAATGCACCTGCTCGAATTGACATTACAAAAATATCTAATGAATCTAATGTGCGTAGAAAACGTGGAAGACCACTTTGTTCTAAGGATGTAAATCCACATAAAAGAAAAGAGCAGAATAAAACAGTTGGTCCAACCCCAGAAGAGGTTGATGGTAAAACTCCTAAAGAAGTCAATAAAACCCTACAAGAGGTTGATAGTAGAACTCCTGAAGAAGTTGATAAAATCCCAGAAGAGATTAATGGTAAAACTTCTGAAGAAATTGATAAAACTCTAAAAGAGGTTGATCAAGTTCCAGAAGAAACATATATAAATGAAATCTTTGCATTCACTATAGCAAGTGATGTTATAAACAAATAAGATAATGTGCCAAAAACTCTGGAAGAGTGTAGATATAGAAATGATTGGCCTAAATGGAAATATGCCGTACAAGATGAATTAAGTTCATTAGAAAAACGGCAAGTATTTGGACCTGTAGTCCAAACGCCCAAAGATGTTAACCCTGTAGGTTACAAATGGATATTTGTTATAAAAAGAAATGAGAAAAATGAGATTGTGAGATATAAAGCAAGACTAGTGGCACAAGGCTTTACACAAATACCTGGAGTCGATTATGAAGAAACGTATTCACCTGTAGTGGATGCGATAACTCTCAGGTTTCTAATAAGTCTCACAGTTACAGAAAATCTAAAAATGCGACTTATAGATGTCGTAACAGCATATTTATATGGTTTACTTGATAGTGACATATACATGAAAATCCCCGAAGGATTGAAAATGCCTTAAGCATATAAATCAATACCTAGAGAAATGTACTCTATAAAATTAAGAAGATCTTTATACGGACTAAAACAATCAGGCGAATGTGGTACAATCGACTGAGTGAGTACCTTTTAAAAGAATGATATAAAATTAATATAATTAGTCCGTGTGTTTTCATTAAAGATCAAATCTAGGTTTTACAATCATTGCAGTGTATGTTGATGATTTGAACATTATTGGATCTCCTGAAGAGATTGAGAACACTGCAAAATTGTTGAGAAATGAGTTTGAAATGAAAGACCTTGGTGTAACTAAATTTTGTCTCGGCCTGCAGATCGAGCATCTAAATAATAGAATATTTATCCATTAATCAAATTATGTTGAAAAAGTACTAAAGAGATTCAATATGGATAAAGCTCATCCTTTGAGCACACCAATGGTCGTACGATCACTAAATGCAGAAAATGATCTTTTTTGCCCGTAAGAAAATAATGAAAAAGTGTTTGGTCCTGAAGTACCATACTTAAGTGCAATCGGGACATTATTATATCTTGCAAATAATACAAGACCCGATGTTGCATTTGCAGTAAATGTGTTAACAAGATATAATTCCAAACCAACCAGAAGACATTAGAATGGAATTAAACACATATTTCGATATCTCTACGGAACTAGAGATATGGGGTTATATTATCAAAAAGATACAAAATCCAAATTAATTGGATATGTAGATGCGGGATATTCGTCGGATCCATATAAAGCACGATCGCAAACGGGATATGTTTTCACTTATTGTGGAGCTGCAATTTCATGGCGATCAACAAAACTAACTCTTACGGCAACATCATCAAATCATGCCGAGCTGATCGCCTTATACGAGGCAAGTCGAGAATGCGTTTGGTTACGGTCAATGATTCAAAATATTCAAGAAGAATGCGGGCTTGAAAACATCAAGGAAAATCCTACTCCGCTGCATGAAGATCATGCAGCATGCATTGCACAAATCAAAGAAGGATATATCAAAGGAGACCGGACTAAACATATTGCGCCAAAGTTCTTTTCAACACATGACCTACAAAAGGAAGGCGTAATCAATGTTTGCCAAGTCCGATCAATCGATAATTTGGCAGACCTATTCATAAAATCTTTACCGATAAAGGTTTTTGAATAACTCACAAAGAAGATAGGTCTACACAGATTGAAGAATATTCAATGATATCTAAATGAGGGGAAGCGTTATACGCACTGTACTCTTTTTCCCTTAATCAAGTTTTTATCCCAATGGGTTTTTCTTGATAAGGTTTTTAATGAGGCAGTACACGGTCCGGAAGTATCGTGTTAATATTGACCCTGAAGTATCATATTAATATAGATCCTGAAGTATCATATTAATATTGATCATGAAGTATCATATTAATAACGTATAATGAAAGATGAACATCCAAGGGGAAGTGTTGTAAATCAAATTTAATATGATTTATGTGGATGTTCAATTCATTGCTCCACTACTCCACTACTCCACTACTCCACTACTATGGATATTCATTTTCTTCTTTATTATTGTAACATCTCTTTATAGCCTATAAATAGAGGCTTTGTAAAAGCAAGATTGAACACACAATTGGAAGAGAATAAAATTCTGCTATTGCTATCTCTATCTCTCTTGTTATTTACTTACTTTTGTTGCAACTTTATTTTAATTTTACAACAGTATATTGATATGTTGTATTCTTTTTTAATTACAAATTGCTATTTATATTACAAGGCTCAATATAGATGTTGGAGATTATTTTTTACTTTTGGTACAGTATGTGTACCATTTGGATTATTTCCTATATTCCTATGTCTATTTGCACATATGCTCTCGATCTATGATGAAATCTTATTATGAGATCATTCTTCAACAAATTACTTAAAGTAAATATTGATTTTAAACAATTTAGCTAAACAAATATATAAAATCAAATATTGGAGGAAAGTAATTTTAACTATTTAGACAATTTTGTAATTGTTTTCACATTACCTTATTCCAAGAGATAATTCCAAACTCTTGGTGCTTCGAATCTAACAAAATAAAAACATAGCATATCACCTCATGTCTTTATAATATGTAGTAACAACAAGAAAAAGAGAAGTTGAATGTTTGGCAATAATAAAACCTTGCACACCTAATTAGATGCAATAAGCAAACTTTAAGGTACTTTTGATAACAACTATTGTCATATTTTAACTTTAGTAGTCTATACATGAAATAGATGTCATTTGTTTATTTTGTAAATTTAAATTATCAGCGTTCATTTTGGCTCATATGAATATTTATTTTTATTCAAACGAGCATTTCTTATACAAGAGTTAGAACTATAATTTTTAAAGTTCAATATAATAATACGGCAGTTGTTATATCACATTTTAATTTAATCTGCAATAGACATGTTTATTTTGAGTTAAAAAACAAGAGTTCATTTTAATTTAAAAAAGAATATGCATTAATTAAAAAGAACGAATATGCACTTCTATATTGTATAGGAACTATGTAAAATTATTTTAAAACTTAGATACTGAGATATATGTATGGTTCGTTTTGAGTTTATAATTTTGTTGAAATTAAATGAAGTACTATCTTTTAAACTATAATTTAGTATATACCACAGCAGCACCTGTGAACTACATTAATTTGGTTGAAAGCCATTTGAATTAAATGAACTCCAAATCCTATTATAATAAGAGGATTCGGTCAAAATCCTATTATATAGCGCATTCGTTTTATCACCGTCAAGATATTGACTTGAACCTATAAAAAAAAGTGCAATTATAAAAGCAAACATGTGTTTTGTATAGGTGAAAAGCAAATTTGATATTATATTTTAAGGGTTTTTCCCATAACTTTAGTTCTATAGAAATCAAATTTTAAAGAGTTGATATCGAACATAAAAAAAGACGCCGCTATAACTTGAATTTAATGCAGAATCAAGCGGAGCTAAAATTTCAATAGGATGACGTAGAAGTTTAGAATAAGACATAATAGAAACATATTTTGATTTTTTTTTTTAAAATGAGCATAACTTCTATCATTTTTTGAATTTTAAATATATTTTTATATTTTGCTGAAAAAACATAATTATATGTATGTGGCTCCGCCATTATGGGGAGCCACAGAGATGTTAAACAAATAAACGGGCTTTGAGATATTCGACGATTACTATTAAAATCCTTAATTTCGTTCATAAATATAACTTAAAACTATTTAGTTGATTACTTGATGAAGACTATATTATATAGAGGTAAGTTTAACCTATATTAATTCGCATATAGAGTATAAAACAAAAAAGAAAAATTTACGTCATTAGAAAACTACAAATTAATCAATCAAAGTTTGTTCCCAGAATGTCAATTTATCAACCTTCAATATTCTTGGAGCATTTCACAAAAAAAAGTTCAGTATTTCATTTAAACTAGGAGAAAAAATGATAGAAAGAAGATTTTAGGTTCATTTAGTTTGAACTTTTACGATTCAATTATTTATTTTAATAATATCATGTCAGGATAATTATAAAGAATGTGTATAAAGAACTATAATCAGGATATTCTTGGCGATATTCCTTTCATATAAAGCAAAAAGATACCTCATTAGAAATAATTACAAGGTTTATGTTCAACTTCTGGATTTGATACGGCATTCCCATGCTGTTTGCATGCAACTATGGGTTTCATATGTTTTGGTCCTTCAATTAAATGAAATTAATCAATAGTCTTAGATAAATTAAAAAAAATGATCAAACTGTTCAAATTATTGAAAAACAATAGGATTTATATATTATGGATAATTTCATTTAAAATGAACCATCAAAATTCATTTTAGATTAACAAATTATATACAACTATAATAAGTTAATAATTTAAAGAGTCCGTTACTTGAACACTAATTTTATAGTCAAAGATGTTGCGAGTCGTGTACGGCACTACGGCTTATGTTTTGAACTCGTTACACACAAAAACCCAACATGTCAGTCCCGGAGTATTAGATTCCTGGTCCACTCTTTTCATTTGGTCTCACCTACGCTTGAATTCGGCTTCACTAAAGTAATCCAAATTTGAGTTTAGATGCAGACCGTTCGATCAGAATCTGCAAGACTATTGGAGTAGTGGGGAGGATAGACTCTAATTCTGATGGAACGGTTCCGATACAAACTTAAATTTTGAGTTACTTCAGTGGAACCGTGTTCCCTACAGCCTAGGCACCTGTACTGTGACTTTTCATGTCTCCAACTTTTTCTACCCCCTCAACTTTAAAATATTCCCACTTCCCAGACTTCAACTCCCCGAAATGAAATTATGAAAAACGAAAAATGCAAAAAGTCCCCTCTCCTCCTTTGACAAAGACCGGTCAAACCATTCGGCGCCTCTCTCTCTCTCTCTCCTCTCCTATTTGCCCTTTTGTTTTCTTCTTCATCCCTTCCCTTTCTCCTTCTCATCTCTCTCTATTCTTCCGCCTCTAAGATGTGGATACCTATCTTTCTCCTATTCCATTTATGGAGTATAGCTCTATCTCTATCAGATAGTGTCAAAATGGAGGCGTGTGCGCCAGCGAAGTGCGGGAGTGTTGATATCTCTTACCCCTTCTGGATTTCCAAGACGCAGCCGGATTACTGTGGCTATCCGAGTTTAGAGATCAACTGTGAAGATGATAAACCGTTTTTAGTGCAGTCGTACGACACTAATTACTACATCGATAGAGTGTTTTACGATAATAGCTCCTTCCTGCTCATCAATTCCATACTGGTAAATGGGAGTACCAGTTGCTCTATTCCCCGTTTCAATGTTTCATTGCGTCTTGGTCCAATGGTGGTAAGTGAGACCAACAAGGAGCTCGTATTCTTCTTCAATTGTGAAAGAAAGGATCCCCTTCCGGTGGATCTTGTGCGGGTTACATGTAATGCCAACCAATCTGATGCGGGTAACGAGTCATTTGTGCGGCTTTTGCAAAATTATAATGATGATCCTGGTGCTTCCGGGGAGTCGTTGAGCAACTGTAGCATCTCAAGAATACCAGTGTCGGGGTGGAATGGGTCTACGGTGGACCAATACACAACCCTCATGAGTGATGGATTTTTGGTGGAGTTGAAGGTGGCCAGTTGCTCTGATTGCCAGAAGAGCAATGGCCAGTGCGGGTTCAATACCACCACCTCCATGTTCATGTGCATCTGCCCGGATCAGAATATGTATCCGATGAGTTGCAATCCTAAAAGTAATCTCACTTTGGTTTGACATTTTTCTTTTGTGTTTTTTTTAGTTGAAAAGTAGTTATTGTAGGTGGTCAATTCAATTCTTAGAACTGATCCACAACAAAAGCCACTCCACCTGGCATACCATATCTCGCCTTATCCAACTTTTCTTTTTTGGCAAATTTACACATGTTCATTAATCATTAAATGTTGCATAGTGATAGTAGGTATATGCACTAAATTTGCTAACCTCACTTTGTTTTTTGAGTGCTGGGTCCCAAACCCATTTAAGTTGTGGAAGCTGACACAATTGAAACTTGTTAAAGGAATTTAGTGATTTGATTATGTCAACAAGTCGAACCCGCTGGTAATTATACCTGCCATAGTTGTGAGAGTTAGATTTTACAGTTGCAATACAATCACCTTTATGAATTTCATCACTTTGCCACATTTAGTTGGCAATATGGTTTTATGACATATTCTAATTTAAAGCAGATTTGTAGGCTGCTTTTTAGATTACATGCTAAGTTTTTAGGTAATGCTTGATTACGCCTCCCACTATTTTGATCAATGGCATATAAAAATCGGCTGTCTATCATTTACAAAGGGTAAATTTTACTGGATGTATCTCTACTTTGTCCTTTATATTTTTTGGTCACTCAACTTTTATTTCTGATTTTACTTAGTCACTCAACTTTAATTTTTATCTATACTGATTATCGTCTTCAATTTCAGTTTAAGTTACACAAATTGTAAACTAACTTTTTTAAATTGTTAGTTTCTAAACTTATATTTAGCCATAATCTTCTCATGCAAAGTGACTAATTTCATATCTTTGTTTTTATATATAGTTTTGATTAGTTAAAAATAAAAAAATTACAAATTCACATAATTACAATTTTTTTTCAAAATTGATAATATATATATAATATATTTTCTCAAAAATATTTCACTACAAAGTAATTACTTTGACATATAATAGTTGTATGTGGTGATTTCCTTGATTAATTTAGTTACAATTTGCATGCAGTTTCAATTTCAAGTGGATCCATTGACATAATTTGGATAATAACTGAAGTTTAGTGACTAAAATCTGATACATAAAAGTGGAATGACCAAAAATGGATAGAGGTTAAATTGGAGTGACCTCTGATGAAAGTTACCGGTTTGGATATCATAAATGTGCATTTAGAGGAAATTAGGCTGCTCTTAGTCCTCAATTTCTCATCCAAGTGGTGTATATCACCGTGTTGCTTATATGGTTAAGCTAAATTAATGCCTGCTTATTGGATTAGAATATAATAGGCAAGTCAATGCGCCTTTGGGCTAGTTGTGCTTTTGTATGAAGTATTTGTTGAATATAGGCTCAAGCTTTTTGGGCTGCGTTGCAGCCATAGGTTAAGTTAATTTTGGCAGATTGCATTATTGTAGCCTCTAAATAGTGTCTATGTTTTATTCTAGGTGAGAACTAAGTTTTGTAATGAGAAAAAACTTATGAAATATATCGTATTAAGGAACCATATCTTCTTCGGACTTCAAACTATAGATTAGTTATTCTAATATTGAAGTTCTGTGGTTCGTCTTAGCATCATCCTTTATTTATTTTTAGTGGATATTATATAACAGCTTCTTTACTTAGAACAACATACAGGAGTATCAGCCAAAATAAGTTATTAATTAGATATGATGTATAGAATGATCTCTTGAGTCTTAGCACACTAGGAAGGCTGATTCTAGCAATGCTTGTTGCAGTTTTTCTAGGTGCTTGGGGGAAAAAAGAGGAACAGTTAATTCCAATGCAAGTCTAAAATTAGGCTTGACTATTTTTGTGTCAGGTACTCGGTGCAGACCTGATCCGTTAGGTACGAAACCAGTAGGTATAAGATGGATTAAGTCTCTGTTGGGTTCTACTAGTTTTTTTTTTCTTCTTTTCTTTCCTGAAGAAGCAAATTTGTTTTTGCAAATCGTTTACAAAGTGTAGTTAAGCAAGAAATAGGTATAAAGACTGAGCCACTGAATTTGGATTTTACTCTGTGAAATATTCACCCAGGTCTGAAGGGTATCTATTGGGAAGCCAAAGATTCCAAAATAACCAAAACTTGTAAAGTCCGGATGAGAGGAAAAGCTTGTGTTTCACTTTTCCTGAAGACAGCCTAGTTTTGAGTTTATCTGGTTCAGCATGAAATCCTAAATAGTTGAGAAAATTATTACCTTATTTAAAATTTCCTGTATACTCAGATGCATATTTGCATGTATTTTTCTCCACATTGTGTTTGGTCATCATTGCTGCTTCTCTAATTAGTAAAAACAAAGCCAATAGCAGAAAAGACTGTTAGATATGAAGTAAATATCATAGAAGAATCTATCCAAAACAAATCTGATGGTGATTTCCAGAATGTGATGTTAGAAGACTTTACCAAATCGACATTATAAGCTCAAGAGTATTTAGTAGTAAACCGTTTCTTTTTTTTTGTGGCACGAAAAATCTTCAATGAGGGCCAAGCAGCCCCAGATTGCCCCAGATTGCACAAGCTTACCTTGTGAAGGTTTAAATCTGCAATATCTTTTTTGCATGTGCTGCTATAACCGTGTTAAACATTCTTTGTCAAGTAATTAGATACGAAGGAATGTACTTGTTATATTACTTGTTAACTTCAAGGTTTTTAGTTTTAACAGAGATTTGTTTTATTTTTCTTATATTGCAGCAAATAAAGATAGTCAAAAGAGGACAATTTTTATAGGCAAGTATCCCTCATCTGCATTATCTGTCATTGGATACCAAATCTTTATGTGTTATTTTTTTAGAAAACCTTTTGGAATATATCTTGGTATTTGTTTTGGCCTTCTTTCAATGTGAAGTTGAGTAATAGAATTTGTGAAGAGCCCTTGCTGCCTTCATTGCTGTTGATGGACCAAAATTGACCCAGATCACCTACTATTGGGTGACATATGGTTTTTCAAGTGACCCTTTTGTTTGTTTTGTTTAATTTGTGTTTTCAATCTATTTATGATCCATCTAAATGAACTTGACCAAATTTATTTTTGCTGTTGCTGTTTAAATCTGATTTAATGTGAGGTATTAATATTGTTAGTAACTGTTGGTATGGTAAATCATTAAATAAACCATCTAAATGAACTTGGGCAAATGAAGAAATTCACGTGTTCTCTTGTATAAACCATCTAAATTGGATTCAATGCCCCAATACCCATTGAAAATCATTTGTTTTTTGAAGTCTACAACAAAAACTATTTATAATATATTTGTAATAGCTTTTTCGCTTGTGATTTTTTTTCTCAGTTGGTATATCAGTAGGAGTAGGTGGTTTCCTTGTAGCATGTTGCTTCTGTCTACTTCTGTGCAAGTGCAAGAAGCTGAAATGGGTCTCATCATCCTCGCTACGTCTCACGCGAGACACTTCTGACCAATATTTCAATGACCTAGAGTTGGTGGGATCGCAAATGCAATTCACTCAGATATTCTCCTATGAGGAACTGGAGGAGGCAACTGATAGATTTAGTCCGTCAAAAGAACTCGGTGATGGTGGTTTTGGAGCTGTGTATAAAGGTATCATCATGTTCCTCTTTTTTTGTAGTTTCCTTATTCGGTGTATATTTGAACTAAATGTCCTGTGTTAATTCCCAATAAAAAAAATGAACCAGTTTGATGAGTTTCTTGTAGATATTGAATTTGAAAACTTATGTTCTTTAGCGCTTGTATAGCTGCTCCATAATGGTGGATATCATGCTACAACCTTCTTGTTTTAATTTTGAAAGTAGCAGATAATTTTGAATTGTTGAATTGCAGTAAAAAGAGCAAAATAGGCAAAACATACTGCAAGTCCAGTCCATCATTTTAAATGTGTTCACTGGCATTGAACTTTTTACCTATGCTGAACTTATGAGGTAACATTTTGGACTGTGGATTCAGCCCGGGTATTTACGGTCATTTTTCAGTATTTCAGGTAAACTAAGAGATGGACGTATAGTTGCTGTGAAGCGTCTTTACCAAAACAACCACAAAAGAAACGAGCAATTTATGAATGAGGTGGACATCCTGTCTCGCCTCCACTACCACAGCCTTGTCAGCCTCTATGGCTGCACTGCTCACACAAGCCGCGAGCTGCTCCTTGTCTATGAGTACGTCTCCAATGGCACAGTCGCTGACCACCTCCATGGGCCCCGCTCTCGTGAGAATGCTCTCACCTGGCCGATTCGTCTGTCAATTGCTATTGAGACAGCTGATGCCTTGGCATATTTACATGCAGTCGAGCCCCAAATTATACATAGAGATATCAAAACAAATAATATATTATTAGACGATGGGTTTCATGTCAAGGTAGGTGATTTTGGTATGTCACGTTTATTCCCAATGGATGTCAGTCATGTTTCGACCGTTCCTCAGGGCACGCCTGGGTATGTTGACCCGGTGTACCACCAATGCTACCAGCTAACCGATAGAAGTGATGTGTACAGTTTTGGAGTTGTTTTGGTGGAGTTGATATCATCAAAACCAGCTGTGGATATGAGTAGGAGCAGAGATGAGATAAACCTGGCTAATCTAGCATTAAATAAGATCCAGAGGTCTGAGTTGGATGAGTTGGTGGACCCCAATCTTGGGTTCCAGTCAAATTGGGAGATGAGGCGGATGGTTTCTTTGGTAGCTGAGCTCGCATTTCAGTGCTTGCAATGTGATAGGGATATGAGACCGTCTATTAAGGAAGTTTTGGAGGCACTAAAAGTGATAGAAAAAGGGGGTCAGGGTGGAGGAGATAAATTAGAAAAGAAAAACTCAAAGAAGGAAGAAGATCACTTGTTAAAGAGTGATGCAATTTTTTCTCCTGTTACGGTCATGGATAGGTGGAAGAGCAGTCTTACTACACCTAATACTAGTGTATGAGGTATCAGTATCCTGTTCTTTTGATTACCAGCTAATTCTATGTGCCCACATTAGTGAGGGTGTGTACATAGTATATACAGTTAATTACACAATACTGTGGCCTACGCTGTAGAGATTAGCTTATAGTATGTAATGGCACTGATTTTCTCATATTGTCAGTACAACAAAAAATATGGAATTTTGGATGGATGAAATTCTAGCTGTTTGATTTTGTCTGTGTATATTTCTTTTTTAAGAAAGGAGCAACTAAGAAAACTGTATTGCTCGACTGTTCTACTAGTTCGAATTTTTTATTGTCAATTAACTTTAACAGAAGCTTATGTTTTGACCAATTTACCATTCTTTTGATCAATTTTGTTTGTTGAATGCTGCAGCATGTTTGTTTTAATCGAAAAATTTAAACCTTCCCCATTCATGGGAGTTATTGTATTATATGGGGTGCATACAATTTTCTCATTCTGTTTAGTTTGAGGTGCTGTTATGCTCTCATCTCAATATTAATTATTATTTACCCATGTCTCTGTGTGTCAATCGACATTTCTATATGTTTTTTTTCCTTGTGTTTCTTATCAGGCTATCCAAGCTAAATATCAAATAATTATTAGCTCGAATAATACTAATAGTGAGGTGTTATTATCGTTCAGAAAATTTTTCTGCTCTCTTATTTAGAGTATATTTTTTCACTTTAAAACTTGTGAAGGTTTCACTCTTAAATTTTATAGTTTGCTTCTTTTTTTTCTTTAGCAAAAAAATAAATAATAAATAATGAACTTTGTACTGAATAAAATCTGGACGATTTTTTTTTTCCGGATGAACAAAATCATTAACCAATATAGTATACTGCAAGCTTCTTTCCAGCATCAAATCCCTTGTTTCTTTTTATTAAGATGGAAAAATAATACCCTCAAGACTAATAAAACCATATAATCCTCAAGACTTTAATTGTGTTTTATTAAGTACAAACCATATAATCCTCAAGACTTTTAAAACTATAGTTTATTTCTTCCATGTTTCATGATTGAATGCTTGTAATTAACCCTAGGATCCTCTTGTTTTGTTTACTTCTAGTATCTAAATCTTTTCCTTGGAATAATTTGAACATAGGACCATATACGTGTTATGTAAGCTTTTAGATAGATCTGATCGATTTTTGAAAGTTTTTGAATTTTAAACACTCTAGAAAAGCTGATATATTAAAAAGACTTAATGAAATTTTGCTGGGTGCTTGTGGGGAAAAAAAGAAACACAATTAACAACAACATCAATCTATAGTTAGGATAGACTAATTCATCTCAGTATCTCACGTACTTGCTCGAGACCTATTGGTTTGGTACCAATCCAAGTAGGTTTCAGATTTATAAAGCCTCTGTTGGGTTCTACTCTTTTCATTCTTATTTCCTTGTAAGCAAAATATTGTCGAGGGCCTCAATTTTTCTCCAAATCATTCAACAAGTGTAGTTAAACAATTAGACAAAGGTAAAAAAATTAAGACCCAGAATTTAAATTGTTCCATAAAGGACTAATATATATTTAGTTCAGACTTCTGAGGGATATGTACATGGAGAACCTGAAGAATCCCAAAATGAAATAAAAATAAAAATAAAAATGATCAGGAAGAGGAAAAGCTTTGTTTCACTTTCTGGAATGACAGAGTACTTGTTAGTTTAAGAGGTTCAGTATAAGTGTATAACATCATATATAATTAAGGAAATCACTTACCTTATTTGTTGCCTCATAATGCCAAGAAACTCATCCTGTGGAGCTCTCCTCTTCACAAAAGCATCCTTTTATGTTTGAAATATGTTTAGATTTGTATTTAAGCCCATATATTCGTATTTAGATCATGTTTGGTTGCTGTAGGTGGTTCTATAGCTAGCTAGTCAACAAGTCAGTCCATGGTAGGACAGACTCTTAGATGCAAGTAATTGTACTAGAAGAATTTGTCCTTCAGAAATAAATGAGGTGGTCATTTATAGGTAATAATAACAAGAGAAGAGTTTGACTAAGTCAACTATATACTAACCTCAAGATTCAAGAATATTCACTATTAATCTATTATAGTAATTTCTTCATTTAATATCATTTTCCTTCTGCCCAGTCTACAAGCAAAGATATTCCAAGTCTTTACAAAAGACTAAAGAACTGCCCTCATTTTCCTCTGGAATTTACTCAAAGATACTTTTATCTCAATGAAATTACCTTGTACATCAATCCTTTGTGTTTCGTGTGGCTATACTTCGTAGTGTTGGTTGTTGGTTTTTAAAATATAATATGAGCATAAAGGTAGAATTTGTAGGGAGCTTCTTCCCGGTGTAATTTAGTGGTATTTTTTTTATTTATCGCAAGTTAAGGTCAAGGTCAAGCTACATATAACACTGTATGAGGTCACCGGGATAATGAAATGAGATATTTGTATAGCCGACTATTTGGCAAAAAGAGGAAGATTGATGGAGCAGGACTAGACGGAGTTAAACTAATAATTACTTTTGTAGAGTAACATGTACGAAATAGCTATCACCTGTACCTTTGGTACGAAATAGCTATTACCTATATCATTATCTATTTAGCTAATAATAAAAAATTCTTACTCATACTTATACTCAATAAGCTAACAAAAAAAAGATATTGCCCATACCCACCTTATCGAATACGATATGGGTCGAGTAAACGGCCAAAAGGGTACTATTGACACCCTACTTTCAAGTCTCTATCGGTCTTGTTTGACGTCTTGACGGTCGCTCCGAGTTCCGCACCTCTTTTAATATGGAGAATTTCATGTATATCCTTAAAATCTTCAAAATTACGTATTCTCCTCTAAACTTTAAAAATTCACAAATTTACCCATTTTATTATCTTTTATATTAAATTTATAAAATATCCATTTTACTTCACAATGAGTTTTAATATAAAAGACAATAAAATAGATTAATTTGTGTGTTTTTATAAGTTTAGAGGGGAAAATATACAATTTTGAAATTTTGGGAGGAAAGTACGTAATTTAGAAGTTTTTGAGGGCTATACATGAAATTACCCTTTTAATATTGACGGGTACTAGTGTATTGAAAATATCCGGCCGGTCCAGGACCGGACCGGCGGAACCGTGGACCGGACCTGGACCGGTCCGTCCCGTGCACCGGACCCGTCCCGGACTGGGGTTAGATACGGTCCGGTCCAGGAACGGGCCGGTTTGGTTTTCTTCCCACAGGACCAGACCGGACCCCCTATATTCGACCCGTGTACCCGTCCCGGACCGGACTCGGACCCGCCTAACCCGCCCCTTTACCCGCCGAACCCGAACCCGGACCTATCTGACCCGGACCTAAACCCGCCGGACCCGCCGGCTCCCCCCCCCGATTTGACTGTTTGCTGTAGCAGTTTGAAAAAATTTGGTTTTTTGGTCTCTGTTGCCGCTGGTTTGCCTCTGACTTGGTTTGCCACTTTGCCTCTGGTTTGCCTTTGCCTCTGTTGCCACTTGCCGCTGTTTTTTTTTTTTCGGCCTCTGTTGCCTCAAGGCCGAATGGCACATAATGGCACAAAGGCACATAATTTAGAGTTATATTTAATTTAGATAATTTCATATAATTTAATTAACAATAAATAAATAAATTTAATTTAGAGTTAATTTAGATTTATATTTAATTTATATTTACTTTAATTTAGATTTAATTTAGATTTATTGATAATTTAGAACAAATAACTTTAAATAAAATAAATTTATGAATTTATGAATTTTGTTGCAAATAGTAAAAATATTGTCTATGTGTAAATTTAAATATCAAAATCAAGCCTCACATCGTAAATTTTATCGACATTTTATGGCATAATTAGTTTATATTTTCATATGAGAAAGACATTTTTTATTTAAAGAAGTCTTGTGCATTAGTGCATTGCTAAAAAAAGAAGGTAAGTATGACTTATGGAATAAAATATTCTCATTTTTTTTAAAATAAATGGAGTAATTTGTATTTGTGAAAACTATCTTTTTGATTCATATAAAAAAAATAAACCTTAAAAAAATTAAAAATGAAGCATGCATTAGGCATTCAGTTCTCAGCTCTGGAAACAAGTGTTAGAAAGAAAAAAAAGACAATAAATCAAGTCATTTTTGTATTTCCTTTTAGTAGCATTTAATATTTTTTTAACATATTTGATACATTCTTAATTAAGTTTCTACCATAATTAGAAGAATTTTAAATAAGGATAAATTTAATTGTTGTTCTCAAAATAACACCCTTCTCTTAGAGTGATTGGATCATAAATTTACTTTCTATTAATGCACTAATTATGATCTTTTGATTTTAATTATACAATTTAATTTGAACAATGACAATCACCATGACAATTAAATCACAAATATATGTTTTTGAAAGCATCTATACAAACGGAATTTAGCTCTTGCTTCTAGGGATAAAATTTATTAGTGCAAATGAAAATGTGAAATCTATCCTCTCTAATTGCAATAACCTGTTATACATTATAATTTCTTTTGTAGCCAACCAAAATTATCTAATCACATTAGTTGTATGAATCGGAAATGTAATTTGCATGCAAATAGCAGAGAAAGTTATTATGTGAATATAGAGCTTTCTTTTTATATGTGTGTATATATATATATATGTCCATATAGAATCTGGCTAATATGCTATGCGTAGCATAAAGGGCCTCCGTGCTACGGCTCAATTTTTATGTTTTCAAAATTCTAACGGTCGATTCGAACCGTTCAACATGATCTCCATATGAATATGTACTTGCAAACCAAATTTTACATTTTTTAGAATTTTTTTACTATTTATTAAGCCACTTTGAAAATTGCTGATCCAATGGTCCAGAAGATTTTACTGTTGTGTACAAATTACTGTTTTTTCAGAGTGGCTTAATAAATAGTAAAAAAATTCTAAAAAATATAAAATTTGGTTTGCAAGTACATATTCATATAGAGATCATGTTGAACGGTTCGGATCGATCGTTAGAATTTTGAAAACTAAAAAATTGAGCAGTAACACGGAGGCCTCTATGCTATGCATAGCACCGTAGCATTGTCCTATATATATTGAAGTTTAATCCAATAACTCTAACAAATGTATGATATTTTAAAACATCACTTTAAGACTCCTGAGTAGCAACACATCATAAGATATTAGAGAAAATCAATAAAAACTAATATATTTAGTCGATATTCAATTGTTTTAGAATAATTTGGTTTTGAAGATCAAGTAATTCGTTTTTTTCCTAAAGCAATTGATTTAATGAATTTTTGTAATATCAAAACCGAATTTTTGTATATAAATTGTTCGTCTTATTATAACAAAAATTGTTCGGTTCAAAACAAACTTATTGAATTGGAAAAAAAAACAGCAAAAAAAAATAGAAAAAAAAAACAGCAAAAAAAAAAAACCGCCGGACCGTGACCCCCCGGACCCGTGGACCGGACCGCCCCAGATCGTGGAACCGCTGGACCCGTGGTTTGATCAAGAGCCGGGGTCGGCCTCTGAAATCCGGACCCGTGGACCCGTCCAACCCGCCGGACCCGTGGACCGGGCTAGTTTGGACCGGACCGAACCGTTTTCAATTCACTAACGGATACAGACCATAGTGACAATATACGCGAATAATTCGTGAATAATTTGCATTTTATTCGTTTTTTTGACGTTTTCGAACCGAACTCCGAATAAAACGCAAAAACGTATAATACGTTTTATTTGTGAATAAACCACGAATCATGAATTATTCGCCAGAAAAACGTGAAAAAAATGCGAATTTTTTTCAATTTTTTCTTGGGTTTTTGTTTTTTACTTCATTGTTGTACCGAATCATTTCCGAATTATACCCGAATTACTAATTTTTTACCCGCCGAACCGAACCCGATCTATTTGTTTGTCACTATAGTACATACTGCTTCTTACTTGTTAGCTCAGATATCATATGGACCATGTGATTCAAAATGGACGGAAAAGACTCCCTTGTACTGTCCGATGAATTAGCGCCTGTGCGGCTGTGAAAGACTCCAGAAGCCTTCTCCCTATAGCAACTCGCCAGTCTCGCCATCAATTGGCGCCTTCACCACCGGAAATTTGGTCTCTCTCTTTTCCTCTCTGTAATCCCTTATCCCTTCTTTGTAGTTTCTTTCATCTTTATGCTGCCACCTGCTGTAGTCATCAATGCAGACCAGGTGCTAAACCGTTTGCCTCCGAAGAGCATATTGGCTACTCCAACATTTTCCCACCACCCACCTTGTACTCGACCACCATGTTTCGTACAACTCCTGAACATTTCCGTCTGTTGCACTTTCTCTACCTTGACAACCCCTTTACGCACTCTAGCACATGCTCAAGTAAGTGTTTGATAAAATGCCTGAAAGAGCCTCTTCCTGCTAGGTTTACATCAACCAGTTCGGCGCTTCTCTTTTTATGGCAGCATATCAAAGGATTTGTTCATACTTGGCTTTCTCCATGAAGAGCGGAATCAAAATCTCCCTTTGTTTGAATACCAAAAGCAAAATTAAACCAAAAGATTTGGAATTAGGCAAGTGAACGATGCAAACAAGGTACTTGTGGATATGCCAGGTACTATTCTACTACCAAGAATTTTCTTCACTGAAATATGCAAAGATTAAGTTCAGTTGTAATGTCACATTTCACCTACATTTAATTGAGATGAACAATTTTCAGAAAGAAAACCCAGATAAACTAGCAGATCGGGTAGTGCAAGAAGCAAAGTTATGGAGACGGCATTGCTAGAAGTTTTTGTTCACAAATGCTGGTTTTTAAATTTGCAATTTACATATGTACACCTTGGCAGCCTCTACTAAAAAAAATGATAGTTATCTGATTTAGTGCTTCTAAAGGTATGGTCATAATAAACTCAGTTAACTCTCCTTTGATATAAAAAGTTCTTCATAAATCTTCTTTCCGAGGTTTTCTAAACCCATATCTTTTTTGTATTTCCCATTAGCTTTTGTTTGTTAGTTAACTGTGAAATCATTTTTTTTTTTTGGAAAAAGATATGGGTCGTGCCCGTAACTGTGAAGTCAATTTTAAGAATGGCTTTCACACTGAAAGTAACGTGGCCGAACATTTCTCTTTCGAATTGCCTTGGAAAAATCAATTTGATGGTCGTTTCCTGATGTTGACAGGAGAAGACTTTGACCAAGTCAACTGTCTTTTATGCTCATGTCTATTATTAAGTACACTATTGCTTTCCTTCTTTTCTACTTCCCCTTCAAAGCTGCCCATATAAATATATAATTGTGACTTCTGTCGAATAATTTGACACTTTAATGTCTTATTAAATATTGACAATGACTTTGCTTTTTCATTGGTTGAATCCACTATTATATAATTAAAATTCTTAAAGGCTCTTTAGATATTTTCAGAGAAAGATATAGCATATATAAATACTTGCCTTTCACTTGGCTATAGATCTCTTTGGTCATTGATCTTTAGTCTTTTAATAGTTCAGGGAAGTTCCTGAGAGGAAGCTTGCGAGAAACTTCCCCTTTTCTTTGGAAATCATATGTTTATGGTAGAGATAGTCTTTGGCTCTTTTACTTTTCTGGAGAAATTTCATTTTTGAAGGTCATGAATTCCAGGAATAGTATGCGGCCATTTTAGCATGTTTATGGCCTTTCCTTCTTCATCTTATAAAGATCATTTTTTTTCTTGTGTGCTTCATTTTTCTTAATGTCTTTCTCATTTATCTGTCTTGCTTCCCTGTTCCTCTTTCACCCCTGCTTAGCTAGCTCATGCCCGCCACAGCCACAATCACATGAAGTAGTACCATGTAATACATCTATTGAGATCAAGCCTCCTTTCTTCCTAATGAATAATGTTACAGACGAACTTTGTGAGAGTGCAATAAATATCAAGTGCGGTTATTATGATAAGAGTCCGCGAGTCTATCTATTTCACTCGGAAAACGTCTGGTTTTCATTGGAAAATATTTTCTATTACCCAGATTTTGACACCCCAAACAAGTTAATAGTTCGTGATCCATCACTTGAAACATCTTTAAATTCATCCAGCTGCGGAAACCTCCTATTCTCCTTTCTAAAACCCTCTCGAAAACAATTTGATTATGGCAAGTTTTTATCGTTGAGTGCGAACATCAAGTCCTTTTGTGGACCTCAAAATCTGTCCTCCAAAAGCCCGATCCTCAGTGGAGAGTATATGTTGAACTATTCAGCTACAAATGGAGAAATTCCTAGCAACTGTTATAGAAAAACTCCAAATGCATCTTTTGAATGGAAGTTTTCTTTTGATGATAATGGGAGTGTGATCCTCTTGTCAGCTCAATATTCCTATAACATTCTATCTCAGCAAGGATGCTTCAGTCAAAGCATACTCGGAGGCAATAAAGGTTAGTGACTCATGGCAAAAAAGGCCATATTAAGTTCTTTTTAATTTGATTCTTTTTTGAAGCTCATATTATGTTTCCAATTCATAATACTTGCATTTATTTTATCTTCTGGTTTGCAACTCATCACTGACACTGATGTACTCTGGAAATTTTCAGATTACAGTACTAATCACTCTCCCCGTCTCTCTACAGGAAAGCCAACTCAAGCAACAAGAAAAAAAATTTTGATAGGTAAGGATAGTTTTTCTTTGTCATGATTGATCTTATTGTGAAAAAGTTTGTAATAACTCTGTCCGATTGTACATTTTTTTTTTATTAAAGGGCCCCGGTACATCCCAGCATCTTTTAGATGTTATTCTCGAGAATTGAACCTGCGTCTCTCCATAGAGAGACGGGGCTCATGCCACTGCACTAAGCCCGCGGTTCTATGTCCGATTGTACATAATATAACATTTGGAAACCATTGTATCATTAAATTCTTCATTGGGACCATTCCCAGGACCCCCATCCTCTCCTTTTTGGATAAGAAACTTTTGAAAACCTTGGGTAAAAGGGAAGTTATTTAGTTTATACATTCTGGAAACAGTTTATAATTTAAATGCATGCTACTTTACACATGCAGTCTGTTTTTTCGCAGGTGTAACTGTGGGAAGTGCTGGTCTGTTTGTTGCGTGCCTTATGTGTCTAATCCTGCACAAGCACAAGAAATTAAAGTTTGTCTCGTCTTCCTCAAAACGTATCACGAGAGGAAACACTTCTGATCGGTACTTTCATGACCCAGAGATGACTGGACCACAATGCACTCAGATTTTCTCCTATGAGGAACTTGAGGAAGCAACTGAAGGATTTAGTGCATCAAAAGAATTAGGTGATGGCGGCTTTGGAACTGTATATAAAGGTAAGTACTAAGTATAATCAATTCTAGCTTTGCTCATTACAAATAAACATATTTGGTCATGTACTTCAGATTTTGAATGTGTGGCATTTTTACCCTAATTTTTATTAGTTTGACTAAATTGCTAATTATTGCCCTTTTATTAAAGTTAGATACCACTGAATAAAAGAATAATAAGATAAAAGGTCTTACTACATCAGAAAAAAGGAAAAAAAAATAACATTCCATGAAGCCAGAAAAGATGATTTTCTGAGTTTTTTTACCAGCACAGAATGGTACAGATGAGGTTTAGTAACCTAGTCTACAGTTGAGTGTCTGGTGCGACTCGTCTTACTGAGTTATTGCTAACGCATTTGCACTGTAATATGTGACTTGAGTTGTTACAATAAGGAAATAACAATGCAAAACATCAAACAGGAAATTTAAAGGACGGTCGTGTAGTTGCTGTGAAGCGCCTCTACAAGAACAGCTACAGAAGGATCGAGCAATTTTTGAACGAAGTTGAAATCCTTTCCCATCTCCACCACCCAAACCTTGTCATTCTCTATGGCTGCACGGCCCGCACCAGCAACGAACTACTTCTTGTCTACGAATTCGTCCCCAATGGCACTGTTGCCGACCACCTCCACGGGCCCCGCTCTAGTGAAAACATCCTCACCTGGCCCATCCGCCTGTCAATTGCTATTGAGACAGCTGATGCCTTGGCGTACTTACATGCAATTGAGCCCCAAATTATTCATAGAGATATCAAAACAAATAATATATTACTAGATGATGGGTTTCATGTCAAAGTAGGTGATTTCGGGTTGTCACGGTCATTCCCCTTGGATGTGACTCATGTGTCAACTGTCCCCCAGGGCACACCTGGGTATGTGGACCCGGTGTATCACCAGTGTTATCAGCTTACTGATAAAAGTGATGTTTACAGTTTCGGAGTTGTCTTGGTGGAGTTGATTTCATCAAAACAGGCTGTGGATATGGCAAGGAGCAGTGATGAGATTAATCTAGCTAATCTAGCATTGAATAAAATACAGAGGGATGCGCTCGATGAGTTGGCCGACCTGGCTCTTGGGTTCCAGTCCGATCAAGAGGTGAGGCGGATGGTTTCTTCCGTCGCAGAACTGGCATTTCGGTGCTTACAGACTGATAGAGATATGAGGCCGTCAATTAAGGAGGTTTTAGAAGTCTTGAGAGTGATACAGAATGGTGGTTACGAGAGAGATAAAATAGCAGAGATAAGTCCGAGTAAAGAAGAGGCGCATTTGTTAGAGAGAGGGCCAATGTTTTCTCCAAACACAGTGATGGGTGGTTGGATGAGTAAGTCGACAACTCCTAATAGCAGTACTTGATTTGATTTACCAGTATGTATTAGATGCATGACAATTGCTGTTACAGATAACCAGGAGCTGTAGATACTGTAGACAGCTTATTTTTGTATGATATTATGGCTTTCACAGGAAATATTTTGTGTATATATACACACATTTTTCTCAGTGTGTGCAATAAAACAATGATATGGAAATTTTGGATGAACAAAATATTAGCGATTTTTCCTCTGTGGTACTTGCCCTTGTCAATGAAGGGGGCAAATCAGGTAAAGTATATTGATTACTGGGATGTTTTCTTTCATGCTTGAGGTAGAATGTGCAGTATGTCCCTTCACAGAATATGAACATTTTTGGAAATCCTATATCCTGGAATTTGATTTGGGGAACTCAACGTGTCGAATTTCGGAAATCCATTCTCTAAACTTTCAAACATCCATTGATGTATATACATATTTCACAACTTCAATTCCAGGTTTTCACTTCAAATATTCGTGATTTGTATGGATTAAGGGGAGAGGAGAAGACACAGAGGAGATGAGGAAAAAAGAGGATGATTTGTTTAAAGCAGCTTCGTGTCTGTATTAGTGGCGGGTGAGAGAGGAAATAGAACTCGTTGTAAAAAGCGATTTTAATTTCAGAAACAAATTTATAGTAGGAGATAGAGATTTTGCTTAATATCATGTATTCATGCTTCCCCAAATTGATTAATACCATTAAATCAAGTTCTCAGACAGCATCTCACAATTTTTATTGTCAAAATATATTTGACCGGACGAAGTAAAAGAAGAGACGACGTGGCTCAATCTGAGTCGTGCCTTAATTATAATTTATACCTCCCCAATTGCACAATTTTGCCAAGAAATTTCATGTCTGAAATGTATTCAGAGATATAAATAGAAAATTTATATTGGAGACTGAAATATTAAATGTATGACGTGTGGTAATTGAGATTCAAATTTATGTATCCACGGTGACAAAATGAAGTTCTAATTGTTACGAGTTCTGAAAACTGGAGATATATAAACACTTCTTAAAATAATTAAATAGAAAATGAAGTTCTAATTGGTACGAGGTGTGAAAACTGGAGACATATAAACACTTCTAAAAATAATAAAATATAAAGAATAAAATTTAAGATGATATAGCTGCTATGGAATCCGCCACCGACGATAATGACAGCAATCCATCCAATGGACAGTTTCTTTATTTATCCAAACAAAATGAAGGTGATAATCTCAAATGCTAACTTTTGATTAGAGGGTCCACGTTAAATAAGGACAACACCTTGCCATCATGATAAAGCTTGCTCATATTTAAACAATATGAAATTATGAACTGATTGCAGAGAATACAAAAACGTGTTTTTGCAATATTCAATTAATTTAAATAGGATTAATTATGAATTAATTGCATTAATTACGCATTAAGACCAACGAATTTAATAAAATTATAGATGGTATTTGACCGGTCAAAAATTTTCCAATTTAAATAATTATTTATTTAATAAAATAATATAACACAATTTTATGTATGATTAAGTCTTTGCCCTATCTAGTCTGAAATTCCGTGTTGTTTAGTAACCCTTCTTCTATAATTGGAAGCAACTGTCATGAACATCAGTGTGCATATTGACCAATCTCAATCTGGGAGAAGGGAGGAATTTCAACGGGCATCAGATCAAAATCCAGTTGATGCCCGACCAAAATTGTTCATTCTGCGTTGAGATTCGTGCAAACGAATTATATTCACAAAACAATTAAAATTAGTGCAGATTTAAATCCATGTGCAACATAAATGGAACGACTTAGACCGGGCATCGAAAGAATTTTGATTGTTCAAAACCCCATGTATCGTCTCAATCTATCTTCTGTAGCTAACCACCAATAGGCACAACAGTAACCCCCGCCTGAATTCCCTCCAGAGATGGAAAAGCGGAAAGCAATACATGGTGATCAAATGACCACATCAAACCAAACCGAAAGCAACCAAACCAACACTCAACATTAGGCACTCTGGTCCCACCCAAAAAAAATCAATATAATAGTGATGAATTTTCCACATTTGACTCCCTTTGCAAAGAAAAATAATGCACCAAAATGATGAAGGTTGTTCAAAAGAACAAGATACCAGCAATATTTAGTTGCTTTTTCGAAACAAACCCCAGCACAGACAAATACATCACAAACTGCAAAATGCACCAAAAGCTGCGTTTTTTTACCGGTATGCAAGCTTTTATGTTTTTGTTTCAGAGACTGGTCTATAGAGGCCACTGCAACGGCCCAAAGGAGCTTCTTAGGTGCTTTCGATCGCTTCAAGACCTATTTGTCTCGTCCACCACAACCACTGCAACCACTTCACTGTGGCAGTGAAGAAGCATTGGGTTCACAAAAAGGACATGTCGAAGGATGGGGACCGCTGATCAGATCAGTGGATCTGGGCTGCATCGTCGGTTTCAGTTTGCTAATTTCAGGCGTCGTTTGATAGGAAACAATAAGGAATTTATCTGTTCAACCATCTACATTTGAAAACAAAAAAGTAAAAAATATACAATCAAGTACAGTCCTCTCCAAGAATTCACTGAATAATTGGCATATGCATGCTACTAAAGACACAGAGATGCAAACATACATTAACAAAGCTTACATATAGACACAATTACTACCTTTGAGATGAAACATCTTGTGCATCAATTTGACCGACATACCCTCTCCTGAGAACATTAACAATTCTAGTAATCATCTGGTCTCTGTTCAGTTAAGTTAGACTGATCATACTTGACCAGTGATGATGCCATGGAACGAATGACTTGATTTTCTCTCTATACCTGAGATCTAGATAATTATAAAATTAAAAAAAATTATGTCGCTAGTTAAGCCCCCCAAGTAACAGTCCTTGTCTTGTCAAATGCCACGGCTTTGACACGCAACACGGGTTCTACAACATCCCCTCCAATTTTCGAGAACAACTGAACAGTGCCACGGCTTTGATCATTCTTTCTTATTTTTTTTTGCCTGCTTGGTTGGACCCTTTTTTTTTGCCTGTTCGGTTGCCTGCCTGCCTGTTGATATAAGACTCACAGGAATTTTGTTTACATGTATAGATTTCTTTCAGTGTGCAATAAAAGTATGATATGGAATAGTTGTTGAATATCATGCTTCCCCAGTTCCCCATCATGAATAATATTTAATACCATTGAATCGGTTCTTTTCAGTCAGCATCTCTCCATTTTTTTTTTTCAAATTCTTTTAAGGATTTCGGAGCACATTAACATTAATGTGGGTCCGACCCGTCATGACTCGCCACCCATTTGTGATTAATTTCTATTATGCTGTGGCTAAAAAATGGGCCACTAGAATCAACACCTTAACCTCAGAAACTGAATTAGGTATATCTTAAATATTAATGATTATTTATAAATAAAAAGTTAAATAAGTTCCAACTATAAGAATTAAATTTGAAAATAATTAATGGTTAATTCAATGATTGAAAATAGATAACTTGGTATACTTTAAAGGTCCTAAATCTCAACCCCCTTTATGAAATATCAATTTTTGTATTAACATTTTAATATTTTAGTCGTAAGCAAAACGTAACCTTTGATTTACAAATTAATATATTCAATTTAAAAATAATAATTTTGAGTTTATTCGTACAAGATGAAAAAGTTGAAAAAAATCAACAACTTAATTTTCTTTAAAAAAAATTATGTGCTTCAAGACAATGATATAGATCATACTTAATGATTTTATTTTAAGATTTAAAATTTAAAAATAAAGGATAGAAACACAAAAATTAAAGAAATGTAAAACCTCATTCTCCAATTGCACAATTTTGCGGTAATGGTAGCAATCCATACTTATCCACCGATACAGAATCAAGGAGATAATCTCAATTGGCCAGCCGAAGGTAGATAGGATTAATTATGAACAAATTGTACATTAAGACCAACAAAAAAAATATTTAAATGGGCATTTGACAGGTCAAAATGTTTGCTACTTAAAATATTATTTACTTAATAAAATAATTGAACAAAATTGTTGGTACTCCGTAGGATTAGGTCTTTGCGCTAGCTAGCCTGAAATTCCGTGTTGTTTAGTAGCCCTTCTCGTATAATTGGAAGCAGTTGTCATGAGTCATGACCATGAGTAGAACTAGGGTGTGATGTGCTCACCAAGTCATTTGGTGAGCACACCTCCAAAAACCGCATTTTCAAAGTTCAAATAGTCGATTCGAACCTTCCAACGTGTTCTTCATATTAAAATGTGCTTGGAGACCAAATTTTATATTTTTTGGAAATTTTTTACTATTTTTTCAGAATTTTTGAAAATCATCACTTTTCATTAAATAAAAAAAAAATTCAAAAAACACTGATTTTCAAAAATTCTGAAAAAATAGTAAAAAATTTCCAAAAAATGTAAAATTTGGTCTCCAAGCACATTTTAATATGAAGAACACGTTGGAAGGTTCGAATCGACTATTTAAACTTTGAAAATGTGATTTTTGGAGGTGTGCTCACCAAATGGCTTGGTGAGCACATCACACCCTAGTTCTACTCCATGACCATTATCACTGGAATTCATATCATGTAGGGTAACTCATCTTTTGAGTTTAAATCTGATCCGTTCATGATATATTAGCACGAATCTTAAAAACTATGTAGATTACAGATTTGATTGATTCAGATTCAAACTCAAATTTTAAGGTGTCTTAGAGGTTCCGAACTCATTATCAGTGCATATTGACTAATCTCAATACACATCCTATAACCACTAGTTGGCACAACACAACAGTAACCCACGCCTGAATTCTCTCCAGAAATGGAAATTAGGCACTCAAAACCAAACCGAAAGCAACCAAAGTAACACTCACAATTAGGCACCCTGGTCCCACTCAAAATAAGAGATCAATATTATAGTGATGTCTACTCCTCATTTGGCTCCGTTTGCTAAGAAAAAAAAGGATCCTTATTCATGTGACAACAAAACGATGAAGGTTGTTCAAAAGAATTACAAGCTACCAGCAATATTGAGTTGCTTTTTAGCAACAAACCCCAGCACAGATAAATCCATCACAACCCACAAAGTGCACCAAAAGCTGCATTTTTCTATACCAGTATGCAAGCTTTTATGTTTATGTTTCAGAGACTGGTCTATAGAGGCCACTGCAATGGAGAGGAAGGAACTTCTTAGGTGCCCTCGATCGCTCCAAGACCTATTTGTCTCGTCTCCACCGCAATCTCTTCACTGCAGCAGCATAGAAGCGTCGGGTTCACAAATCGGGACATGTCGAAGGATGGGGACCACTGATATTAGTGCCGCTGGGCTGCATCATCGGTTTCAGTTTGGTAATCTCAGGCGCCGTTTGCTGAGGAGGCCTTGGCGGCCAGCGCTCGGTGCCATTCCTGAGTAATCTTATTTACAGTGTTTTTGAAAGCAGCTTTTTTTTCTGTTAGATTTTTCAAAAATTGTATGTGATGGCTAGATGGTTAAAATTATCTTCGTTTTTGTGAATCCCAATTCTCAAAATTGTAATCTTTAATAAACATGTGTTCAAGTACTAATTAATGTGGCTTCAGCATCTGAACGACAAAGGGAAATCGGAAAGTTCTGTCTAGCTAATTAAGAAATAATTAAGATCTCCGAATTATACTTCATCTATCCAACAATTTTGGTTCTGGTTTCCGGCCTAGACTCAAATATGAATCCTGGGTTTAGCAAAATACCATTTAAGACTAAGTTCTGTGTAACTACAGTTTTGAGGTCCTAATAGAGCTACCCATTTTTATTGAATTTTTCTTTTCGGTTCTTACATGGCCCGTAGGCCTATTTATTATTGAATTAGAGGGCCTATTGGGCTCACATTAAACCATGGAAAGTGCACACCGCTTAAAATCAATCAACAAATTCCCACTTCGAAAAATCCAAAAGGATAACAAATAAAATAAAAAAAAGAAATAGAAAACAAGGAGACCTTTTGAGCAGCTTCCAGAGTAAAGTTTGGGGAGACGGCGGCACCTAGAGTTCTCTAGCAATTCCCACACTATTCTATCAATAATAATTTCTTTTCAGGAGCATTCCAGACAAGTGATTAAAGCAATCTATTCGTTTCCTATAAATATGCAACAAATCAAAGAGCATCACCATCTGTTCATAACAAGGCAAAGTAAACAAAGCGAAGCAAAAACTTCTAATCCAAATCCAAGCCTACTTGATAATCTCTTCTTATACTAAATAATGTCGATCATCAGGAGCAACATTTTCGATCCCTTCTCTCTCAACGTTTGGGATCCATTCCAGGGCTTCCCTTTCAACAACAACCGCTCTCTCGCCACTTTCGACAATGAGACCTCTGCCTTCGCCAATGCTCGCATTGACTGGAAGGAGACACCGGAAGCGCATATTATCAAGGCCGACATTCCGGGGGTCAAGAAAGAGGAGGTGAAGGTGGAAGTGGAAGAAGGTAATGTGCTCAAAATAAGCGGAGAGCGTAATAAGGAGAAGGAAGAAAAGAACGACACGTGGCACCGTGTGGAGCGCAGCAGCGGTAAGTTCATGAGAACATTCAGGTTGCCAGAGAACGCGAAGGTTGACCAAGTCAAGGCGGCCATGGAGAACGGTGTGCTCACTGTGACTGTGCCAAAGGAGGAGGTGAAGAAGCCTGAGGCGAAAGCAATCGAAATCTCTGGTTAATTTGCCCGATCAATTAATTATATGAGAATATGAAATGCGATCTGTGGTTCGTCCGGTTGTACACTTTAGGTTGTTGATTGTTCATGCTATGCTTGGCCAATTTGTTTTGTGTTTCGAGATTCGTAAAGTTTGTTGTTTACTTGTTGAAGTGTACTAATTATGAATGTTATGTGATCTCATTTTAGACAAGTAATTAAAAATTTGTTTTTCTCTAATTTTCATAATATTATTTTCAGATATGTTTTTCTGTTTGGATTCACAAATTAGTCACATGTCTATTATTTCTGTAACAAAAAAGTGGCAGACATAAAGCAATATGAAATATTAAAGTAAATGGAGCACGGCATAAGTTCATAGTTTTAAGTGAAAAATTAAAAATTGAAATTCGAAGATCCGGGTTGTGCCGTATATGTCAAAGATTTTTCTATTGAATATTTTCAGATATACATCATTGTTAATGAAATTAAATTTGAGGAAGAAGTGAAGTGGTATGGCACATATATATATAGGATGAAGTCGAAATCTTTTGAAACTAAAAAACATGATAAACTTGATGCATCATTAATTATCTTCTGCATATGTAAATATTTTGAACATATTAAACAACATTTGACTGATATTAGAAAAAAAAAATGTGAAAAGACACTGAACTAAAATCATTCTAGAACAGAAACAAAAAAAACTATGTTATAGTGCTCATAAGATTTCACCTCAAGACATTGTGATTATGTTTATCATGAAAAGTAAGTGGAAACATTGGCATTTTAATGAATTAATTACATAATGACAAATGCTGAAATTTTATAGCAGAAATAAGACTAAATTAAATATTTTGACTATGCATAAACGTGCTAAGATAAAGATTATTTTAATGCAACTTTTTTGCCCTTTCTGCAACTGTATACTTTAAATCATAAATGTTCAGATTCATAGCATAAATTATATTAAGTACTTCTATTTTATATAATATCGATTGAAGTTTCAATTTCGAAATTCCTAATATATTATATTTATGGATGTATTTTCACCTCATTTGATTCCATTTGCAATGGAAACAAAGGTAGGAGATGCTTAGGTGTCCGTTCCAAGACCTATTTGTCTGTGTACCTCACAACCATTGCATCATTGCGGCAGCAAAGCAGAGAAGCGTTGTGTTCACAAATCGGAACATCTCGAAAGATGGAGAGATGCCTGATCAGATCAGTGGCTCTGGGCTGCATCATTAGTTTCAGTTTGCAATTCTCAGGAGTTGTTTGCTGATGAGGCCTCGGCAGCCATCTCTTGATAGGGGCGAAATCATCAAATTAAAGATTGAAGAAACTGCTAATATAGTATATAATAGTTTTCTTTTTATAATGATAGCTGAAAAATATTGATGCACGTGAAAATTACAAAGTTTATAATAAATAAAATTATTTTTTTAATTTATGTAGTTTCTATTTTTCCTCACTTCTCTCCGTCCCCGACACTCGGTGTCGTTCCTGAGTTATCTACACTGTTTTGAATAGCAGCCGTTTTTTTTTTTTTGTCTGCTTAATTAGGACTCTCAGAAGTATAAGGTAGCTATATGGATTTATCTACAATGTGTTCTCAAAATTGTTATCTTTGTTAAAAGGATGGCTTCAGCATCCGAACGACAGAGGGTAATTGTAAAGTTCTAACAATTTAGCTGAAAATTTGAGAAAAGAAAACTAATTAAGATCTCCTAATTTGACTTCATCTATACAACACTTCTTGTTGTGCTGTCCTGCCCAGACTCAAATAAAAACACTGGATTTAGAAAAATATCATTTAAGGTTAGGTTTTGTGTGGCTACAATTTTGAGGCCCTAATAGAACTACACATTTTTACTGAATTAAGGGGCCTATTGGGCTCAGAGTCATTATATTCGAACTTTGAAAATTCAAAAAGAATTAACAAAATTAAATTGAAAAATAAAGAGACCTTTTGAGCAGCTTCCAGACTCCAGAATAATTAGTTTGGGCCCTTTGGAGAGAGCGTCGGGAATTCTCTAGCAATTCCCACACTATTCTGGAACACTCCGGGGCCATGATTAACCCAAGCCATCATTTTCGTATAAATAGGCACCAAATCAAAGAGCATCACCATCTGTTCATAACAAAGCAAAGCAAACAAAGCGAAGCAAATCACACTAACTTCCAATCCAATCCCTACTTGAGACTTCTTATATACTAAAATGTCGATCATCAGGAGCAACATTTTCGATCCCTTCTCTCTCGACGTTTGGGATCCGTTCCAGGGTTTCCCCTTCAACAACAACCGCTCTCTCGCCACTTTTGATAACGAGACCTCTGCCTTCGCCAATGCTCGCATTGACTGGAAGGAGACACCGGAAGCGCATATTATCAAGGCCGACATTCCGGGGGTCAAGAAAGAGGAGGTGAAGGTGGAAGTGGAAGAAGGTAATGTGCTCAAAATAAGCGGAGAGCGTAATAAGGAGAAGGAAGAAAAGAACGACACGTGGCACCGTGTGGAGCGCAGCAGCGGTAAGTTCATGAGAACGTTCAGGTTGCCAGAGAATGCAAAGGTTGATCAGGTCAAGGCGGCAATGGAGAACGGCGTGCTCATTGTGACTGTGCCAAAGGAGGAGGTGAAGAAGCCTGAGGCCAAAGCCATCGAAATTTCTGGTTAATTTGTGCGATCGAGATCGATGATATGAGAAGTGATCTGTGTTCATCTGGTTGTTTCCGTTGTTGATCTGTTTTGTAATAAGGATGGCCAATTTCTACTGGCCAGTATGTTTTGTCTTTGAGAGTCGTGCAAGTTTGATGATTCCTTGTTTCTCTTGCTGGGGGTGTACTATGATTATGAATATTATGTAATCTCGCATTTCAAAAAAAAAAAAAGAATATTATGTAATCTCATTTTAAATAAGTAAAATTTGTTTTCTTTAATTTTCAGATTTATTTTTTTTAATTTGGATTAACATTAGTCATAAAGCTATTATTTTTGTAATAAAAAAATGACACACATGTAATAATGTTAAGTAACTGAAGTAAATGGACCACGGCATAAGTTCATAAGCTGAAGTAATTAAATTATTAGGAGAAATTTGACGTATAACCCTCAAAAACTTCAAAATTACGTATTTTCTTCTCCAAAGTTTAAAATTACATATTTCTCCCTCTAAATCTATGTTACTTGAATATTTCAAACTAGGACCCGTACCGGTGGGTACGTATCGGATACGGATACAATATATATTGGATACACCAGCTGGCGTATTGAATGATGTGGCGTATCTCTAATCATATGATACAGCTCCAATATGAATTGAAACAGCCAGATACGGCTCTGATATGGATTGTATTCCGTTCCTTCCATTCCCCAAGCTCCAATTGGTTTCTCGAAGACAGCACACATCGCAGCGGGCTGCTTTGATGGTGTTTCTTACAACATTACATCGTCATTCCCCAAGCCTCTTGTATTCCATTCCTTACATTTTTTATATTGAAATATTATGAATATTTTATATATTTCTTTAAAAATAGATGGAATACTATATAATTTGATTTATTAGAAAGACTGCGACAAATAATTCATATCAATATTTTTTAGACCGAATTTTTTGCATCTATAAGAAAAATTAAAATATATTTATTGGAAAAAAATAAAAATGTTTTGAATCTGAGTTATTGATTCCAGTTCAAAGTCATTTCTAGATAATATAGAAAATATTTGGATTCTTCTATTTAAAAAAAAAAGAAATTTCTCTGACATGGTTCTGACAAAAATTTTCTTTGAAAAACTTTTTATGAGAAATTTTTTATTTTTTTTAAAATAGAAGAATTTAAATATTTTATGTATTTATCTAAGAAGTAACTTTTGAAACGGAATTAATAACTCAGATTCAAAATACATATATTTTTTTCTAATAACAAACAAAGAAATATTTTAATTTTTCTTACAGCCACAAAAAATCCGGCCTGAAAAATATTGATCCGGGTTATTTGTCGCAATCTATCTAATAAATCAAATTATATAGTATTACATCTATTTTCAAAGAAATATATAAAATATTTCTAATATTTCAATACAAAAAATAAATAATTATAAACATTTCTATTTAATTAAAAAATAATAAGAAAAAACTTAAACAAAGAGGTTTTGGAATTCCAAACATAAAACTGCAAAATTATTTTGCGGTTTTGGAATTTCAAAACCTAAAACTGCAAAATATTTTGCGGTTTTAGGCTGAATTTTCATAAAAAAAATTTGCAGTTTGAGTAGGTTTCAAAATTTCTCAGCATGGAGTGTAGATTTTGAATTTTAATATTTTTTTTGGATATTAATAAAATTTTGGGAAATTAGCAGTCTTGTACATCAACAAACAATACTTAAAATGAATGAAATTTAATTCAAAATAACAATTGTCAAGTGATTCCTCTTCTTAATTATAATTTAGTCATCATGAATTTCACATATTTGTAATCCTACTATAATTAATTAGTTTGAAAATTTAACAAAATTGACTATTATTAATTATTTCACATCTTTACGAGGAAGACGCGGATTCGCGATGAAAATTTAGTGGCATTTTATGAAAGGAAAAAATGAACTCTTTCTTTCACTAAAAAAAATAGCAACAAATAGCAATACCCTTTTTATGGTGAATTGTTCTCTTATATTTTCCAATCCATATATTATTTCTTCTAATTAATTAAGCTGTTATTTTGAATTAATAAGTTTGTCTATTTTCCAGATAATAACTTTCTTATTTGTAAATCACCATATCATTGCCACTACGGTAAAATTTTCGATCCAAGCTATCTATCACAAATTCCAATTAAATGATTAAATAATAAAAAAATCAGATTGAATTATTGCACACCCCCAAAATTATCTATCACTGATGACAATGATTAAAGAGCAGCTTCTCTAGAGTAATCTAGCAACTGGTACACGAATCTTAAAGTTACAGAGGAAAAATCTAGAATTGGTTCTCTTCTCTAGAGCGTTCCCAATGAAATTAGTAAAGCTGAAGCACTATCTCCTTCATCTATTAATAGTCATCTAATTAATCAGTGCATATCACCTTCCAAAACTAAATCAGACATCACTGGCAAAGACAACGTACTACCTACATACTCTCTACATACATGTCGATCATCCCGAGCAAGATTTTCGATCCGTTTGACCTCGACCTGTGGGATCCATTCTATGACATCCGTTTCAACAAAACCTCCGCTGCGGGAAATGCAAGCGTTGATTGGAAGGAGACACCAGAGGCGCATGTCTTCAAAACCGATTTGCCGGGTGTCAAGAAGGAAGAAGTGAAGGTGACGGTGGAGGATGGCAATGTTTTGAATATAAGCGGGGAGCGCAGCAGAGAGAAGGATGAGGAGAGCGGGACGTGGCACCGAATGGAACGTGGCATCGGTAAGTTTATGAGGAGGTTCAGATTACCGAAAGATGCGAAAGTTGACAAGGCCGAGGCAGCCATGGAAAATGGTGTGCTTACTGTTACTGTTCCAAAGGAGGAGGTGAAGGAGCCTGATCAGGTGAAGGCAATTGATATCTCCGGCTAATTTCAAGGAATTTGCATCATGTTTAATCTTGTGATCCTTAGTTTATGCTATGATTGTTATTGTTGTTTATTTGGAGGATTTCGGTTGGATGTGCACAACACTTTGTATAAATAAATAATAATGTGAAATGCCATATAAATAAAGTTTTTTGTTCCCGTAAGTTCACTCTAGTTTTGGGTTTTTAGTTCAGTTTGTTATATTTGACATATTGTTTGGTCTTGAGTTAAAATTTAAGGCGCAATAAATTTTACTTAAAATGACATAAATTATTTTTGTTTGGTTGTGACATAAAATTAAGTTATTCAAATTTATTCTTATTCGTACAAATTTCAAGTTAAAGTATGTAAAATTGTAAAATATATTTAAAAAACATACTAAAATTAAAATAATAGTAAATAGATTCAAAATAAAATTACAACTAAATTAAAGAGAATTAGATTACATGATTATGAATAAAAATTATTATAGTATTAATATATATGAGTAACAAAAATGCTAATAACAACATTAATAATAATAGTAATAACAACATTATTTTTTTAATTATAATAATACTACTAATAATAACAATACTAATATTAATATTATATGAACAATAATAATAATGTTGATGATGAAACGACAAAGAAAATGATGATGATGATGATGATGATGATGAGGCTAACAATAATAACAACAATGATGATGATATAATGCTGACAAAATAATTATAATGATCATAATGTTGTAAAATACAATGATGATGATATAATGCTGACAAAATAATTATAATGATGATAATGTTGTAAAATTAAAATGAAGTTGTAATAAAAGTAAAGTAAATGACAAGAGAGATAGAGAGAGAGCAATAGCATAATCTTATTCTCTTCTAATTGTATGTACATTCTTGCTTTTACAAAGCCTCTATTTATAGGCTAGAAAGATATGTTACAATAATAAAGAAGAAAATGAATGTTCATAGTAGTGGAGTAGTGGAAGAAGTGGGGCAATAAATTGAACATCCACATAAATCATATTAACTTTGATTTACAACACTTCCCCTTGGATGTTCATCTTTCATTATACGCTATTAATATGATACTTCAGGATCAATATTAACACGATACTTCGGGACCGTGTACTGCCTCATTAAAAACCTTATCAAGAAAAATCCATTGGGATAAAAACTTGATTAAGGGAAAAAGAGTACAGTGCGTATAACGCTTCCCCTCATTTAGATATCATTGAATATTCTTCAATCGGTGTAGACCTATCTTCTTTCTGAGTTGTTCAAAAATCTTCGTCGGCAAGATTTTGTGAATAGGTCTGCCAAATTATCGATTGATCGGACTTGGCAAACATTGATTATGCCTTCCTTTTGTAGGTCATGTGTTGAAAAGAACTTTGGCGCAATATGTTTCGTCCGGTCTCCTTTGATATATCCTTCTTTGATTTGTGCAATGCATGCTGCATTATCTTCATGCAGCGGAGTAGGGTTTTCCTTGATGTTTTCAAGCCCGCATTCTTCTTGAATATTTTGGATCATTGACCGTAACCAAACGCATTCTCGACCTGCCTCGTATAAGGCGATCAGCTCGGCATGATTTGATGATGTTGCCGTAAGAGTTTGTTTTGTTGATCGCCATGAAATTGCGGCTCCACAATAAGTGAATACATATCCCGTTTGGGATCGTGTTTTATGTGGATCCGACAAATATCCCGCATCTGCAATCCAATTAATTTGGATTTTGTATCCTTTTGATAATATAACCCCATATCTCTAGTTCCGCAGAGATATCGAAATATGTGTTTAATTCCATTCCAATGTCTTCTGGTTGGTTTGGAACTATATCTTGCTAACACATTTACTGCAAATGCGATATCGGATCTTGTATTATTTGCAAGATATAATAATGCCCCGATTGAACTTAAGTATGGTACTTCAGGACCAACCACTTTTTCATTATTTTCTTGCGGGCGAAAAGGATCATTTTCTACATTTAGCGATCGTACGACCATTGGTGTGCTCAAAGGATGAGCTTTATCCATATTGAATCTCTTTAGTACTTTTTCAACATAATTTGATTGATGGACAAATATTCCATTATTTAGATGCTCGATCTGCAGGCCGAGACAAAATTTAGTTACAGAAAGGTCTTTCATTTCAAACTCATTTCTCAATAATTTTGCAGTATTCTCAATCTCTTCAGGAGATCCAATGATGTTCAAATCATCAACATACACTGCAATGATTGTAAAAACCTAGATTTGATCTTTCAATGAAAACACACGGACTGATTATATTATTTTATATCCTTCTTTTAGAAGGTACTCACTCAGTCGATTGTACCACATTCGGCCTGATTGTTTTAGTCCGTATAAAGATCTTCTTAATTTTATAGAGTACATTTCTCTAGGTATTGATTTATATGCTTCAGGCATTTTCAATCCTTCAGGGATTTTCATGTATATGTCACTATCAAGTGAACCATATAAATATGCTGTTACGACATCCATAAGTCGCATTTTTAGATTTTCTGTAACTGTGAGACTTATTAGAAATCTGAGAGTTATCGCATCCACTACAGGTGAATACGTCTCTTCATAATCGACTCCAGGTATTTGTGTAAAGCCTTGTGCCACTAGCCTTGCTTTATATCTCACAATCTCATTTTTCTCATTCCTTTTTATTGCAAATACCCATTTGTAACCTACAGGGTTAACATCTTTAGGGGTTAAGACTACAGGTCCAAAAATATTGCGCTTTTCAAGCGAATCTAATTCAGCATTCAGGGCATCTTTCATTTTGGCCAATCATTTCTGTGCATACACTCTTCAGGAGTTTTTTGGCACATAATCTTCCTTATTTAGCACATCCATTGCTATAGCATATGCAAAAATTTCATCAGCACATGTTTCATTTCGGTTCCATATTGTACCATTCTGTACATAGTTTATTGAGATCTCATAATCATTAGGTACCTGAGTTTCTTCTGGAACTTCATCAACCTCTTCTAAAGTTTTATCAACTTCTTCAGAAGTTTTACCATTAATCTCTTCTGGGATTTTATCAACTTCTTCAGGAGTTCTACTATCAACCTCTTCTAGGGTTTTATTGACTTCTTCAGGAGTTTTATCATCAACCTCTTCTGGGGTTGGACCAACTGCTTTATTCTGCTCTTTCCTTTTACGTGGATTTACATCCTTAGAACCAAGTGGTCTTCCACGTTTCCTACGCACATTAGATTCATTAGATATTTTTGTAATGTCAATTCGAGCAGGTGCGTTTATAGCTGGAATATGCGATTTAGTAACTCTATTTGTATATGTAAATGCATCAGGCAATTCATTTGCAATTCTTTGCAAATTTATAATCTTTTGAACTTCGAGTTCACATTGACCACTTCGGGGGTCAAGATAAGATAACGATGAATTCCAAGTTACTTGTTTGTCCAGCTTTGGTTTTTCTTCCCCTAAGTTTGAGAATATTGATTCATTAAAATGACAATCAGCAAATCTTGCTGTAAAAACATCTCATGTTAATGGTTCTAAATATTTAATAATAGAAGGAGAGTTAAAACCAATATAAATTCCCAATCTTCTTTGTGGTCCCATTTTTGTGCGTTGTGGAGGAGAAATTGGAACATATACTGCACAATCAAATACCTTTAGATGGGACAAATTTGGTTCTCTTCCAGAGACCAATTGTAATGGGGAATACCTATGATCTGCAGTTGGCCTTAACCTAATTAGTGCAGCAGCATGTAATATTGCATGTCCCCATGCAGCAGACGGTAAACTAAATTTCATAAGTAAAGGTCTAGCAATTAATTGCAACCTTTTAATCAACGGTTCTGCTAGACCGTTTTGTGTATGAACATGGGCTACTGGATGTTCTACCGTAATTCCAATAGACATGCAATAATCATTAAAAGTTTGAGAAGTAAACTCTCCTGCATTATCAAGCCGGATTCTTTTAATTTGATAATCCGGAAAATGAGCTCTCAATTGGATAATTTGTGCTAATAGTCTAGCAAACACAACATTTCTTGTTGCTAACAAACTCACATGTGACCAGCATGTTGATGCATCAATTAACACCATAAAATATCTAAATGGTCCACATGGAGGTGTAATAGGCCCACATATATCTCCTTGAATTCTTTCTAAAAATGAAGGAGCTTCAGGTCCAATTTTATTTGGAGATGGCCTAGTAATTAGTTTTCCAAGAGAGCATGCTTCGCATGTCAATTCTTTTGATAATAGGATCTTCAGGTCCTTTAGGGGATGCCCATTTGCACTTTCAATTATTCTCCTCATCATTATATTTCCTGGATGACCCAATCTGTCATGCCACAAAGTAAATAACTTTGGATCAACTAACTTCTGGTTAGTAACCATATTTGATTCTATTATACTTATATAAGTACCATATAGTCCAGAAGATAATGCTTGCATCTTTTCCATTATAATTTTCTGGCCATTTTTAATAGATGTGATATGAAGATATTCACAATTTCTCTCATTCATAGTTTCAATATGATAACCATTCTTTCGAATATCTTTAAAACTTAGTAGATTTCTTCTAGATCTACTTGAATATAATGCATCATCTATTATTAATTTTGTTCCTTCAGGTAACAAAATACAAGCTCTTCCGGAGCCTTCAATTAAATTAGTTGTGCCAGATATAGTGTGGATATTAGTCTCACCAAGATGCAATTGTGAAAAATATTTCTTACTTTTTAATATGGTATTTGTTGTTCCGCTGTCTACTAAACATGGATCTTCTTTACTTACCATTGCGTCAGTCATTTTCCTTTAAAATAAAAGAATGAAAGAATAAATTAAAATAAAAATAAACTACCTTTATTCATTAATTTTATTTGCATACAATATAAAAATTAAAATGTAAACTAAACTTTTATAAACATAAACTTCTACATTACATTTTCTCCCTTAGTAAAGTGTCTATTTCTTTATCCATATTATGGAAGAAATCTGATACATCAAAATGTGTATCTATATGGCATTCATATTCGGGGTCATTTTAGTTTCCACATTTTTTTTTTTCTTAATTAAGGCTTGATAAGGCCCTACAATATGCTTAGGTGTACGACAGGTACGCAATCAATAATTTGTCATCCCACATCTGTAACAAACATCTTCATGATGTTTTCCTTTCTCATTTTTCATTAATACGTATTTATAACAAAATACAACTTCAGGTTACTAATACCATAACTTCGAGTTATGATAAATGAAAAAGGAGATAAATTTAAACTTTGTGAGATTTGTCATATGTACTACGTATTAATAATTTCAGATTATTAATATCATAACTTCAGGTTATTAATGCCATAACTTCAGGTTATTAATGCCATAACTTCAGGTTATTAATGCCATAACTTCAGGTTATTAATGCCATAACTTCAGGTTATTAATATCATAACTTAAGGTTGTGAAAAAGGAGATGAATAAATATAAATAAAAGAATATGTAAATTGCATAAATAAATAAATAAATTTAAATGTATCAATAACTTCAGGTTAATATTATATAACTTCAGGTTATAATAAAATACTTATTTAATAACTTCTAGTTATTAAAATTCTTGACTGCGCTATGTAAAATTTAATTTGAAATAACTTCGGATTATATTTTCATCCAATGACCTATAATAACTTCTAGTTATTATATTGATTTTATATGAAAATTTCTATAAAACTTCAGGTTTTAATTGGGAATAACTTCAGGTTATTATTCATCCAGTGGCCTATAATAACTGCTGGTTATTATATTAATTTTATATTAAAATTTCAAATAGAACTTCAGGTTCTAAACAATTATCATAATAACTTCATGTTATTATTCTTATTATTATATTCGAGTATACGAACTTCAGGTTCTTGATAAACAATTAGTTTTGATAATAACTTCAGGTTATTATTCCATCATTCACTTCAAGGAATGATTCTTACAAACTAAAACAAACATAATAAAAAAATTCAAATGAAATTTAAATTAATGAAAGATATAATAATCAATCGTATAAATTACTTACATAATTACTTTGCAACTTCTTCGAGCAATTCGTGCTGATAACGTGTTGTAAAATTAAAATGAAGTTGCAATAAAAGTAAAGTAAATGACAAGAGAGATAGAGAGAGCAATAGCATAATCTTATTCTCTTCTAATTGTATGTACATTCTTGCTTTTACAAAGCCTCTATTTATAGGCTAGAAAGATATGTTACAATAATAAAGAAGAAAATGAATGTTCATAGTAGTGGAGTAGTGGAGTAGTGGAGTAGTGGAAGAAGTGGGGCAATAAATTGAACATCCACATAAATCATATTAAATTTGATTTACAACAGATAATACTAATAACAATTAAATAATAATAAATTTTTATTATAATAACAACAACAAAATCATGATTTGTTCTTCAAAGTACATTTTCTTGAAGGTTATTCAAGTACATTTTTATATGGAGATCATATTTAACAGTTTAAATTGATTATTTAAAATTTAAAGCTAAAGATATGAATTCATAAACACGGATCGATTTATAATAGACAAAAATTATTATAGCCACACTCTTCGTATATTATGGTTAATATTTGTGTTTCAATGCTTGTTTTTGTGTGTTTCATTTGTGTATGTGCGCTTTGTGACCTCTTTTGCTTAAGGATTTTTCCTGATTATTTACTATTGGGCCTAATTCCATTTATTTTCGTACTGTTGCAATCAGTTTGGATTCCAGACTTCAACTTTAGTGTTTTTTTTATCATCATTAATGTATTTAGTTGTTCATATTGTGCATCATTAATGTCACTTTTTTGGTGTACAATACAATGATGAAGCGCCTTCCGGACAAATTAATTTCGGTGGGAACAGGAGCTAGAGCTCTCTAGCAGCGCTACACCTACCTACACGCATCAAGAATGAAACAGAGCCAGGAGGCTAAGGGCGATCTGATAAATAAACATTCCTTTTTTGTTTAATTTTAGTGGTTATCTATCTTTTCTTCTTATGACAAGTTCATAATGTTTCGTTTTCTTTGTATCATGCTGCTATTGTAGTAGCAGTATGATTATGGTTTATGTTATTGCTGTCTAAATTATTTTGAGATATAATTCGGACTGTCTAATGTTAATGTTTATGATTATTCTATTGCAATCTAAAATATTGTTTTGAGATATAATTCGACTGTCTAATGTTTATCATTAGATGCCGACCATAAATAAAGTCCGGCTACTATCTTTGACCTTGAGATTTAACCTAAGTTTCAACGGTCTTCATTGACTTTAGATGACGAATTTAAACTATTCGATCTACTTCACAATATTAAATGAGTTTATATATAAATTTTATATATTTTCAAATTCATAAACAATTTTTATTTATTTTCAGATTCATTTATGAACAAGTTAAATCTATTCAATATATAGATATATATATATATATATATATACATTTATATATAAATTTTATGTATTTTTAAATTCATTTAATATCAAGTTATTACATGGTAAAATAATATTTTTGTTATTTTTAATACATTCATTTTACATCATTTTTTAATTAAATTTAAGCTGTCAATGTAGAAATTAGTATTTATAATAGATATTAAAAAAATCATAATTATTCCTACAATACACCTAAAAATTAATTACAACACATTTTATAATCATTCCCACAGACATATTCAGTGATATTAGATATTTTCATAAATTAATTTACAAGTATTTATATCTGAAAAGTTTTATCCCACACAATTCCGTAACACCTAAATACGCTTCTAAATTATTCAATTAAAAGTCCAATTAAAATTTAGAATGAATCGGATCAAATTTAGATTTAAATTAAATCAGACAAATTCTTAAAGTTATTCAAATTAAATCAGACAAGTTCTAAGAGTTAGTCAGAGACTCAGACGCCTCTGGATAAGAATATAAATTTACATCGAAGTTTGAATTTCAAATTCGAATGTGTTCAAATTTAGACCATATTTCAAATTTCAAATTTCATTTACTCGTGTATCCGATTTTCGAAAATTACCAGGTCAACTCGGGGCAAGAAATTTCGTTTTGTTAATCGATAAAATGAGATCTAGTCGTCGACTTCAATTTTTTTTTTTCTGGAAAGGTGCCTCGTAGGATTTAGATTGATAGTAAGCTTACAGAATATCAATACAGAATATACACTATACACCTGTGTTTTAAAATGCGGCCGCATGAACCGCATATACGGCCGCATATGCCTATATGCAGTCGGCAGCCGTGGTCAGAACGTCATGCAATCCCTCTCATGCAGATTTGAATATGCGGCTACATATATGGACCGCATATGCTGATATACGGGTGCAAAATTAAATTTGCAGCGTATGGAACCAAAATTTAATATTGTGTTATACTGATCCAACCCAAAATCTATAAATTTAGGGAGAATTGTTAAAATGCCACTCCAAAACCTTCAAATTTTCAAAATGCCATTCCGAAATTTGAAATTGTAAAAATGCCATTCCAAACTTCTTCAAATTGTAAAAATGCCACTCCAAATAATTAATGATTAAAATACCCTCCCTTCTTCTCCTCCTCTTCTCCTCCTGCCATGGCACGAATCTCAAAGCACAAAAACAGTTTGAATTCCTTTATGCACTAATCTCAAAGCACAAAAACATTTTGTTTTTAAATTATTTGGACGTCAGTTTTAATCTGGCACGAATCTCAAAGCACAAAAAAGTTTGAATTCCTTCCCGCACGAAAACATTTTGTTTCTGCACGAACTCAAAGCACAAAAACATTTTGTTTTTAAATTATTTGGACGTCAGTTTTAATCTGGCACGAATCTCAAAGCACAAAAAAGTTTGAATTCCTTTATGCACGAAAACATTTTGTTTCTGCACGAATCTCAAAGCACAAAAACATTTTGTTTTTAAATTATTTGGAGTCGTCAGTTTTAATCTGGCACGAATCTCAAAGCACAAAAACATTTTGTTTAAATTTGGAGTCATCAGTTTTTGTGCTTTGAGATTCGTGCCATGGCAGGAGGAGAAGAGGAGGAGAAGAAGGGAGGGTATTTTAGTCATTAATTATTTAGAATGGCATTTTTACAATTTGAAGAAGTTTGGAATGGCATTTTTATAATTTCAAATTTCGGAATGGCATTTTGAAGATTTGAAGGTTTGGAGTGGCATTTTAACAATTCTCCTATAAATTTAATATGCGTTATGCGGCTTATAATTGTTGTATACATTTGTTATTTATGCGGAAAGCATAGCTAATAATAATTGTGAAGCAGCAAATAAGTTTGATTAGCAAAAATTTATTGTGTTTTTGACCGGTTTGGACATTTTTAGACATTTTTGCGAAACCCCATAATTTTGGACATAAATATTAATTTCTATTAAACTTTGGATATTAATAAAAATGTCGGCTTATGGGTGCTCCATTTAATTAGATCATGTCTGTCATTCTTGTTACAAACATAATATATTTGTGGCTAATCGGTCAGTCCAAATAAAAAAAAGTGAAACTAATAATACTATGAAAATTAGAGAAAACAAAGTTTACTTATTTAAAATGAGATCAAATAACCTTCATAATCACATGTACACCCAGCAAGCGAAAGACAAGCAACGAAAATCACGCACATCTAACACAAAACACATTGGCCGAGTAAAGCATGAACAACAACGGAAACAACAGTATGAACCATAGATCCCATCTCATATCATTGATCGATCGCTCAAATTAACCAGAAATTTCGATTGCTTTCGCCTCAGGCTTCTTCACCTCCTCCTTTGGCACAGTCACAGTGAGCACACCGTTCTCCATGGACGCCTTGACTTGGTCAACCTTTGCATTTTCCGGCAACCTGAACCTCCTCATGAACTTACCGCTGCTGCGCTCCATGCGGTGCCACTTGTCGTTCTTTTCTTCCTTCTCCTTGTTACGCTCTCCGCTTATTTTGAGCACATTACCTTCCTCCACTTCCACCTTCACCTCCTCTTTCTTGACTCCGGGAATGTCAGCCTTGATAATATGCGCTTCCGGAGTCTCCTTCCAGTCAATACGGGCATTGGCGAAGGCAGAGGTCTCGTTGTCGAAAGTGCTGAGAGAGCGGTTGTTGTTGAAAGGAAAACCCTTGAACGGATCCCAAACATCGAGAGAGAAGGGATCGAAAATGTTGCTCCTAATGATCGACATTTTTTAGTATAAGAAAAGTATCTCAAGTAGGCTTGGATTGGATAGGATGTTGGATTTTCGCTTCTCTTTGTTTGCTTTGCTTTGTTATGAACTGATGGTGATGCTCTTTGATTTGGTGCTTATTTATAGGAAAAGAATTGGATTAATCATTTTCTGGAATGCTCCAGAGTAGTGTGGGAATTGATAGAGAACCCGAGGCGCTGTGTCTCCCATAACTAATTACTCTGGAAGCTGCTCAAAACGTCTCTTCTTTTTCTGATTTCATTTTTATTTACTTTTTTTTTTATTCCTTTTTAGATTTTCAAATTTCGAATATGATGTTTCTGAGTCCAATAGGCCCTCTAATCCAATAAAAATGTGTATTTCTATTATTTAAGGCCTCAAAATTTTTAGCTAGACAAAACTAGGCCTAAAATAATAGTTTGCTAAACCCAGGATTTCAGACAACAATAATTGTTGAGACTTGAGAATTGGGTCGGATATCACAACAACAATTGTTGCATAGATGAAATCAAATTCCGAGATCTTAATTTGTTTTCTTTTCTCAAATTTCCTGCTAAACTGATAAAACTGTACTTTGCAATTACTCTTTGTCGTTTGGATGCTGAAGCCACACTAGTCAATTAACCACACCCGTTTATTGAAGATTACAATTTTGAGAATTGGGATTCACAATAATGAAGATAATTTTAACCATCTAGCTACCACATACAACATATAACAAATTAGGAATTAATTCTACCTTTGAAGAACAATGCAATTAGTTCATAATTATTCCTATGTAAATTAATTAATTATTTGCTAAAAACACGTTTTTGTATTCTCTGCATTTCGTTCTTAGTTTCATATTAATTAAGTATCAGCAAACGTTATCTTGATATGGCAAAGTGGTGTCCTTATTTAATGTGGGCCATCTGATGAAAAGTTAGCAGTGGATTGTCACCTTGATTTTGTATGGGTGGATACTGTCCTTCGGTTGGATTGCTGTCATTACGGCACTGTATAGTAATAACAGCAGGCATGATCAAATTTGTTTGCAAGATTATGCAATTCTGGGAAAAGTATAATTAAGGACCGTCTCAGATTGAGCCACGTCGACTCTCCTTTTACTCCGTCCGATCAAATACATTTTGATGAAATTGATGAATAGAAAATGTACGTATGTTGCGCTACTATCTCCAGTAGACGTGGTTCTTATAATTGAGAGAGGGATTTCATATCTCTAGTGTTCCACCGTAACATATCTTTTTTTTTCTTGTAAATAATTCAAAATCTAAATTTGAAATGATAAAATGAAGAATGACGTAGTATACTATTTAATGAATAAGTAGTCTGTTACCTCATAGGATATGGTCTGATCTCCCTCATTTGAAGGAAAATTAACACTGTTTAGAATGCCTGCAATTTGTCATATTAATTAGAATTGTTCTAGTCACATATATAATAACCGGTTACAGATTATTTTCCAGATTATACATCTGTTTTGTGTACCAATGATCCCAAATAAATTAAATGTTGCGTTTAGAATTTATGATTGCATGTCTGAATTTTTAGAAGCAAATTTTTAGAGCTAACGTTTTTTGGATCAATTGGAATGGATCGGTCGAGTTAATTAAATTGCTCTTGCACGTCAAGTTAGATTTAAAATTTAAAATTTTAAGCCTTTCATGTTCGGTGAAGTTGAACTTTTAAGAGTTTATTCTCGAGCTAAAAAATAGGTGTCAAAAAATATTCTCCAGCTAAAAAGAAAAGAGGAGAACAAAAAGGAGGAAAAAAAAATGAGAAAGGGAATAAATTTCAGAAAAATTTCAAAAATATTCTTTGTATTCATCTTCTTCATATCCTGTTATTCCTGTACCTTCTAAATGTTTTTCTTTCTCTTTTATTTCTTCTCCTCTTTAATATTTATTCACCTTGGACCACACCTTAAATGGCAATTTCAATCATTAAATTATTGTTGAGTCAAACTTTAACACCACAAGAATATATTATTGTTGGAAATTAAGTTCAAAAAACTCAAAATTTACAATTCAATATATTCAATTAATCTTTATCTGTGATATTTGAAAGTTGAGAGTTAAATTGAATATATATCTCTTTAATTGTGAGTTATTTTGTTAATGATATCATGCCGTTGCATCTCTTCATGGCATTTTATGATGTGTTTCTTTTATATTTATAACTCTCATTAATCTCTTTTAAATCTCTTAATCAGCGCACCGACCAGTTACTAATATTTCAATATTATATATCTTCTCTGTCAATGGGTATCTGAGAAATAAATGAAAAAGAATGAAAACCTTTTCTTTTATTTACTCCCACAGAAAGTCCCTTTGATTTATTCTCCATTTGTATTTTATCTCAATTTAATCAAATTCGGATTTATACTGGATATTGCGGATGTAGAATTATTGTCACAGTCACTTCCATAGCGTGCTTAAGAAGTTGACTATCTCAAATTATAAATTATCTTAGTTGCAGTTCTATCTTTTGCACGAAGAGACAACATACGCTTAAAGGATAGTACTTCGCACGATCCAGGTAACTCTATGTCAATTAGATTTATTTTAATTAATTTATAACTATCCGTATATTCTGAAAATTTATCCCAACAATTATAACCGATCGATTTGATTGTGTCATATTTTTGAATCATCAAATTTAATTTACGTTGGAGTTCGAATTTCGTTTGTTCAAAAGTTTGGACCAAATTTCAAATTTCATTTTATTCTGATTTGGATCCGTATGATTTTGGAAAATTATCAGGTCAAATTTCACTTCATTAACAATATATTATGTAAATCTGAAAAAAAAATTTATATAAAATCTTCTGAAAATGAGGTCACATAATATTCTGAAAATTAAGGGAAACAAATTTTACTCGTCTAGATGAAGTTATTCATTCATAATATCATACACCCCAGCAAGCGAAACAACTAAAAATATCAAACTACACGAATCTCAAAACAAAAACAACTAAACACATTGGCCAGGCATGAACAGCAATTAACCACACACAGATCACATCTCATAATCATTGATCTATTATTATGCAAATTAACCAGAGATTTCAATCGCTTTCGCCTCAGGCTTTTTAACCTCCTCCTTTGGCACAGTGACAGTGAGCACACCGTTCTCCATGGACGCATTGACCTGGTCAACCTTTGCGTTCTCCGGTAACCTGAACCTCCTCATGAACTTACCGCTGCTGCGCTCCACACGATGCCACTTGTCGTTCTTCTCCTCCTGCTCCTTGTTACGCTCTCCGCTAATTTTGAGCACATTACCTTCCTCCACTTCCACCTTCACCTCCTCTTTCTTGACTCCTGGAATGTCGGCCTTGATAATATGCGCTTCCGGAGTCTCCTTCCAGTCAATGCGAGCATTGGCAAAGGCAGAGGTCTCGTTGTCAAAAGTGCCGAGAGAGCGGTTGTTGTTGAAAGGGAATCCCTGGAACGGATCCCAAACATCGAGAGAGAAGGGATCGAAAATGTTGCTCCTGATGATCGACATTTTTTAATGTAAGATCTCTCAAGTAGGCTTGGAATAGATTGGAAGTGTTTTTGCTTCGCTTTGATTTGTTATGAACAGATGGTGAGGTTCTTTGTTTTGGTGTCAATTTATAGGAAAGGATTGCTTCTGCGGTTCTGCTTGGGATTATCATTGTCAGGAATGCTCCAGAATAGTGTGGGAATTGGTAGAGAACTCCAGGCGCAGTGTCTCCCCTAACTAATAACTCTGGAAGCTGCTCAAAAGGTCTCTACTTTTTCCGATTTCATTTTTATTTAATTTATTTATTCCTTTTTGGATTTTCAAAGTTGTAATACGATGATGCTGAGCCCAGTAGGCCCTCTAATCAAATAGAAAATGTGTAGTTCCATTAGGGCCTCAAAACTGTAGCTAGACAAAACCTAGCCTAAATGATATTTTGCTAAACCCAGTTGACAACAACAATTGTTGCATAAATGAAGTAAAATTCGGAGGTTTAATGAAATAGGTCATTATTAATCTTTATATAAATTAATTAAATATTTGCAAGAACACGTTTTTGAATTAATTAAATAATTAAAGGTATTGATGGCTTGTGTTGTGCTACAATCTCCAGCATAATTTTTGTTATGGTGGAGGGAGTGATTCCATATCTTTAGTGTTCCATGTAACCTTTTTTTTTTTTGTAAATAATTCAAAATCTAAATTTGAAATGATAATATTTCTATTCTTTAGTCCATTCACGCCAAAAATTAAATTTTGTTAGGTTCAACGTAAAGTTTGAGAAAACTAAATTGTTAATTTTTTTCAGTTTTTTTTTTATCTTTTGCAAATAAATTCAAATTTCTTGTTTTTCACGTGAATACATTAATTTATAAATTAGAAATATCAACGGATATGTTTTTTTGTTTACAACTTAAATATTGAACTTTTAATGAAAAAAACAGTTATGTATAAAGATGATTTGATTCAAGATTTTCAAAGTATGTCAAGTTATCAATTATATGCGTTAAAAATAAAAAAGAACCATTCATTAAAGAACTTTGGGTTATTAGAAGCCCTAATGACCTTAAAGGATCGTTTTCTAGAGTAGAACTAGGGTGTTCTTAAGTTCACCAAGCTCCTTTGTGAACTTAATTCTAAAATCTATTGGATTGGCTTCAAACGACAAATTCAAACCGTTGAAACCCATCTATCTTACGAGTAATGCGTTTACATGCAAAATTTTAAATTTTTGAATTAATTTTGTATAGAGTCAAGTGGTCAAAAAATATTAAAAAAAAATGAATGCATTAAAATTAATTTATAAACCTTCTAATTTGACTACTTGACTTTATACTAAATTAATTCGAAAGTTTAGTATTTTTGCATGTAAACGCATCACTCGTAAGGTAGATAAGTTTTCAACGATTCGGATTCATCATTTCAAACTAATCCGTTAGATTTTGGAGTTGAGTTCACAAAGAGACTTAATGAAGTTAAGAACACCCTAGTTCTACTCCGTTTTTTAATATAATTACTTGGAGGGTTTGTTTTGTGGACTATTTGAATTATGAGAGACAATATTTGTTTTAGGGGCCAATATGTAAATACTTTAAACATTATAGAAGAAACATAAATAATTTCTTTAGCCTCATTCTGATGTAAAAATATAGGAATGATGTTTTTTTTGTTTAAAATTAACATTAATTCTATCTTGAGATGTGACTGTATTGACGTCGGCTCGGATCCAGGCTGATGTAATAGAGGTATAAGGAAATGGGTATGGATCAAACTTCCAAGCTTGGTTGGGTAATGGGTATGGATCCACCCAAGCTTGTTTGATGACTTATAATCAATTTGTCTCTTCTGTAAAATCAATTTGTCTCTTCTGTAAGGATGGTCCTAAAAAGAGAGTAGTTTTTGGATGACTAGCTTGTAAGGTTTAGTTTTCTGTAATTTAAATAAATAATCAAGATTCGCAATTTCAATTATTCGGATTGGTTCACCACAGGGTGTTGCTTTGGTATAGGATTTCTAGAGGAATTTAGTGACCACCAGCTTGACGAAATCACTGCATACTACAGTGCTACAAAATCTCACTTGTTTCTGCACACGCTGCTCCGTGGCCTATTCACCGAGTGTTACATTTAATAGGACACTAAATTTAATTCGTTCATTTGTTATTGGAGGAATCGGTTATATACCCATCAAAACTTTTGAATTTGAATATTTGCCCATATCCTATTCAAATTTGAGGTAAATTTTGAATAGGATATGAGCAAATATCCAAATTCAAAAGTTTTGATGGGTATATAACCGATTATGCCTTTGTTATTTGATAGACGTATCACATTTAATAGCACACTAATCTGATCCGTATACATTTCTACATTGATTAAGAAGGAAATTATCATATGCAAATTTCTTGGATTTTCTTATAAATCTTACTTGATAGTTTAGTTCATTTAAGATATTTTTTGTGTTCTGGTTATAAAATTAAGACATAAATAACGAAGTGTTAAGATATATCTAACTAATAATAATGACAATTATTGAGTTAAATAAAAATATTGTTATAATTGAAAAAAAGTTAAACTATATAAAAACAGCATAAAAAAGACTATTTATTATGGGGAATCGGTTATATACCCATCAAAAGTTTTGAATTTGGATATTTGCCCATATTGTATTCAAATTTGAGGTAAATTTTGAATACAATATGGGCAAATATCCAAATTCAAAACTTTTGATGGGTATATAACCGATTCTCTCATTTATTATTTGTATGTTTTTCATTTGTAAAATATAAGCTTACAAAGCAAGTCTTAGTTTTTGGTCTGGGAGCTCGAACAACTAGGGTGAAGAAGCTCAACAAACTAGGATTTGACAATTACTCTAATATTTTGATTTTCTCATAAATCTTATTAATAAGAATATATCTGTTGTAAATCATTGTGTTGCATAATATATTATATATTGTATATTATAAGTTGATCTATAATTACATTGTTTTGGGAGTATTATAATGCCGAACACATGCAAAAGCAATGCAGTCACACATTGCATTCATTTCCACATAAATATATTGAAACATTCAGTTTAGCATGACTAAGTAAATTGAAATCAGCAACTTTTTTATTTCCGACCAAAATAGATAAGACAATTTTAATTAATTAACAAGTTCTCTCCATTTTCCTTGAATCATATTGTTTATGTGACAATATCATTGTATACAAAGTTCATATTACTACCTAATTAACTTATTTGTTTCTAGTAGTTTTATTTATCTAAAAGGGAAATTTGCAAAATTATGGATTTTGAAACTCTAATACAAATATAAGTAATATTAATTTTTTATTGAAGAATACATTTGTATGATATTGTCATTGAAAAAAATAATTATAAATATTTGGACTAACTATTATAAGACCTAATTTTTTATGCCCAAATTTCACTACTAAAATCATTGTGGACCTGCCAACTTCCTTATTAAATTCTTATGGGGGGGCGTGCTATTTTAAGTTAATGCTGGACAAACTTATTTTTACATTGGAACTAGTATTACCGTTAATTAAGGGGTACTTGCCTACATTCAACTTTTATGTTATATCAATATTGAAAGAAGCATATCGGCTGAGTCATTTCATAATCTGTGAACAATATATGTTAACCAATTATCTTCAATGTAATTAATTAACAAACAAACGCCAGATGCCCATTCGTAATTGAAAATCTAACCGCTGAAGAAAAAGCCGGATTCCTATCTGGGCCGAGTGTTACAATAAAATTTGGGCTGGAGAAATGTAATTAATTAATTGAGTCCTTTATTCTTGACCTCAATAAAGAAATTAAGTATGTGTAAATTTACTGATTTTGATTAATAATAAACAATAATAAGAATATAAAAAATGGGAAAATGTGAATTTGCAGATTCATTTAGGTTTTCTAGAGGAATTTTGTGACCCGCTTGACAAAATCTCTACAAGGTGGCCCCTCCATAATCGCCGCAGAGAAATCTAAATTCCCCTGAAAGACCTCAAGATTTACATCATGTGCCTTCAGTTCGGTCGAGCTCCATGATCTTCTTGATTCAATTATCGTATGTATGATAATTGATCACAGCAGGTTTTGATTTTCAACATCCAACTTGTACCTAGTTGTATTAGTTCATGCTTGTTCACTTACCACGGAACACAGTTTTTTTTTTTTTTAATTTGTGTATTATCAACTCTGACAAAAGAGAAATTGTAAATGGTTCCTTATATTACTTTCAGTTATATTTGAATTACTAAATCATTGGCGCTATTTGTGATTTTCATGTTCTATTGTAAATTGAGATTAATGACCGTTGTGGCAGAATTCGTATCCTCTGTATTAACTCAAAAGAGAATCTTTTGAGTTAATAAATCTCAACCGTTTGATCTCTTTTAAGATTCGTACGGACTAGATCCGCACTAATATTGAAAAGCCTCCTATATTATAAAAATCAGACGGTTGAGATTCATTAACTCAAAGATTATCTTTTGAGTTAATGGAGATGATACGATTTCATTGTGGCAAGGGTGGATTCAGTAAGACCTAAGAATAAGCACTTGTCTTCTTCTGAATTTTGAAAAATAATTTTAATTCATGTATTATAACTATAAGGTTACTATTCCGAAAAAAATTGTCTACTTCTTTTGAAGCCCAATTCGGCCCAACTAAACTTTTTCTTTTTCAGCCCGCATTCTACTTGCTCGCTAAAATTTTATTTTTTTAGCGCTAGTTGCGCATTCACGTCACTCGCCCTACACGCTCTGCTACCCGTACCCGATACCCGAAGTGCGAACTCCTCTTCTCTGAATCAGTGAAGCGGATTCGGGCCTGTAGAGAACAGCGAACAAAGTCACGATTGGAAAAAAAGAAGGCGATTCAGAAAGAAAAAAGAGGCGGCTCAGGTGGCGGGACGGGAAGCGGGCAGGCGGCTCGGGCTCAGCCGGAACTCCTAGTAAGTTACTGGTAACTCTAATTTTTTTTTTTTTAACTGCGAATCTGACGGCGATAAAACTATTAATTCTGAATTGCTGATGCTGGTACACGGTAGCAACAACTCAAAATGTCAATCAGATACATATGATCTTTAGTTTATGGCAATAGGGTATGATCTTAATTACTGTCTCCTTGCTCAAACTGTCACGATTGAGTGTTGCCTTTTGTTATTCACTTAATTCTTCCTTGTGTTGGATTAGAATTTCTGTTTGTTCTATTCAACCCAATCCATTGTTCATGACGTTTAATTTTTCTGGTTGGAAAAGGTTGGCCGTTTCATTCTGCAAATAAGGTAATTAATTATAATAGGTAGAAATGTATTACACTGAATGCTGCATTGTTGGAGGTACAAAAATGTTTTGCTGAAGGCAAAAAGAATTGCTGCAAGAAGCTACAAACAATACTTAGTGAACATACAATAAGCTGGTTGCAAAATAACTTGTCAAAGGAGCTGTGCATTCATAGATAATGTGTATGCTGTTTTTTTTTATTTGGCAAAAAATATCATTTATTAGAATAATTAATATTTTGGATGAAATTTGTAGTCCTTTCATTTTTTTTGCCTACCCCTGAACCAATTATTGACTATGCCCCTGGTTGTGGGATTGTGAAAAAAAAAATGGATATCAGTCTCGTACTTGTATTGGCATATCACAATTAAGGACAATTTGGTCTTTCAATGGTACATATCATATTAAGTGACACATATTAGATCAATTCTGGTCCATTCTGATGCAGAGTTATAGAATTTTTCTTTCATCTTACCCAACATATTATGCAAATCTAAAGTTTCCTCAAGGTACATTTCCTTCATATCGCCCTTGCATAGTCTTCCACTTCAGAATTTTATCCATCGTTGCAGGTGAATCTGGCCAGTTAATCATGTGCAGGCACTAATCTCTGCGGTGGCAAACAATTTTCTTCACAAAGGACTAAGTTAATTATGTCCAGTTAACAGCTTTTTTGACCTTTGACTAAAGTAGTTAATTTAGATATACATAGTTTGTATTTTCTTAATTTTAAGTTGATTAATATTTGAAACAAACGTTGTTTTAGAACCAAACAAACGCCTTATCTTATAAGAACAACCAATACATGTCATACTAGGTGGTATAAATCACTGATCTGTTGTCTTTAGAATTCCCTGATTAGATTTCAAAAAGTCTAGAGTTTTCTTTGTCTTTACTTTCCTGTTAACTAGCTAATTAAACATTTTATTAAATTAACTCTTATAGTTAGCATATTTATATCTTATTTGAAAATGTTGACCATTTCTTAGTTTCTGGCACAGCAGATTAGCTCCTTCAGTTAATTTTTCTAAGAACTTCTTGATTTAGGATACAAATTCAAATATGAGTCTTTACTGAGTAAACAGGATAGCAGTGAGAATTCTTGAATAGATTGCTGGCTATCACCTTTTAAGTTAGGGCTAGTTATCCATCGGTCTTGAGACCTGAATTAATTGTAAATAGTGAATGTTTAAACCTAGTTCGAAGTACTTGGGGGTAGTGACAAAATCAATTTTGACAGGTACAGCTAACTGGTACACGATTCCTGTGGTATTGGTATGAAAATCCAAGTTCTGGTACAAGTGCCTGATACATGTATTTGAAACTTTGAACTCAAGTAAAGATGATTATTGAAAAGAATTGACGTGATATATTTTTTTTTTATTCATCATTTGTTATGGCATAGGAATTGATGAAAAGAAATACTTTTTCCCATCAAACATTTCTGAAGCCATGCAAAGATAAATTGGCATTTTTGTCTTTTCATATTCTTTTTAATATTCTATACAACTCATCATATCACTATTCCAACCAACATTTTACCAAACAAGATTTTCACTTTTCCAAAAAGTGCAAGAATCGAACTATCCTATCACAATTCAAATTTACTATTTCTAAGGAGTTTGTTTGATCTGTGCTTTTCTGACCTGAAATTTTCGATTGATTGACTATTATATGAGCAGGCGAGAAAGGAAAATGAAGAAGTTGCTCGAGTATTGGAGAAAGGCATGGTTTGTAATCAAGGTCATGTCTGGATATGAAGAGAGGAGAATCAGAGCTTTTCGATTGGAGCTCCAGGAAAAAATTCAAAGGGTATGTATGGTTTCACTTCTTTTCTTCTTCTTTTTTTAGTTTAAAGTGTATTATTCACTTATTTTGTTTTTTAATATTTAAGTTTACTTATTTCTAGTTGCTAAATCTCAGAAATTGCAAATAGTGTTACCTGATTGAACAGTTCAAGGGAATTATTTGCTTCTTTTCTTCTCAAACGGGATAATTATTGGTCCTGTGCTTAAAATGAGCAACTTCTGGCAGCTAATTGCAAATCTATAGAAAGACCACCTTTCACGGCACTGATTTCTGTTTAGTTCAATTTTTCTCTCTCCTGAATCTGGATTTTGTTGATTGTGACGAATTATATGTATATATATATTATTCATTCTAAATTATAGGTTGAACTATAAGGATTCAAATTGCATTGCAGACTTGTACCTAGTGAATTGCTATAATTAAGGGTCTGTAATTTACTCCAAATTGTTATATTATTGTCAGGCACAAACAAGGAAAGAAGAGGTAGCAAAGCTTCCTGAGCAGGTTATCTTGTCAGAGGTTCGTCGCATGGTAGAAGAAATGCAAGGATTAAACCAACTGCTGAATGAAACTGTATGCCTTTATTTCCTTAAAGACATATTATGGATTTTATGTTAGTGTTCTTGGATGAAAATTGTGGTTTTTAAGCCTCAAATGGCCTTGGCCATTCTGAAGACCTCAATTTCACAATAGATAAATATGCAAATTAAAGAAGGCTGCCAAGAAAAAGAAAAGAGTACAAGGTATACATATTGATCATGAACAATGTACTATAATTGAAAGGTGTATGTCAATACATGTGAAGAACAGTATGCTTAGTCAACTTGCCTATACTGTGTATTTCTTTTAGCTTGAAGGAACTAAACAACTTGCCTATACCTTGTATAACCGTCTAAGCAACCGATCAAATTTCATTAACAATGTCTTCAATTTGCTGCTTTTCACTATCATGCTTTGTTGATGCAATTTTTTTGGTTCTTATGGTTCCAGAATCTACTTATTCTGAAAATCTGTAATGGTCCAGGATAAATGTACCAGAAATGCCGGTAAAATTTGCAAATGTGGCATCATTTTTTCAGGAAGCTAAAATAGAGAAACACTTCAAGCCAATAGATACAGCTGCACATAGAATAATGGATATGCAATTGGAGAGGGAAGAGAGACAAATGAAGGAGTTGATGAAAGTCATGCAAGATCAAGCCATGATGCAAAGAGAGGCAACAATGCAAAGCATCGAGGCAGCTAATCAACAAAAAGGGATTAACAGGCCGAGTCTAGACTCAGAGGACCCAGCCCAACAGGCCCAAGAACAGAATAAGTAAATCAATATAACCTCCTCCAACACCCAAATTGAATTGAATTTTTGTTTTTCGTTTATTCTCAGTTTTGTGAGATCAACATAATCCTGCAATAAGTAGGAGACTGCATTGAGTATTTCATCCTCATTTGGAGATGATTATTTTTGTATCTTATAATGTATTGACTTCAATTGCATATATTTCCTGCACATGCGACTTTACTGATAGCAAAAAAGAATATAGTGCATCCATGATAAATTTTTAGAGATAGAAACTGGGGTCTGGTGAGTGGGTTTACAGCTACCATGCTCTTTCGTAGATATACATATGCCTATTTTTTATTAAATGTTCACTATGGAACAAAGAAGATATGGGTAAAATAGGCTATTGATGGGCCAGTGGTTTTAAATCTTTATTTCTCCGCCACTTCATTGAGGTAATATTACGGCGTGCTGTTACTCCGTCTCCTCTGCAGTTGTTTTCATTCAACTTGTGTTCATCCCATTTAATTCAACGAGATGTATGTATTTATCAGCATCTCGTTGTGCCACGTTCACACAGACAACTTCTTTATTTACTTTGAGCTTCTCCGGTTTAAACAAACCTAAATTGCATAAGCTTAACATATAGCGTGGAATAACCGGCTATATGGTTAACAAAGTTAGCAGAAAAAAGTTTGAGAACGTGAGGTAAATGACAGGCTCAGATTACTCGTCATTGCCAAATTGCCACATTAATACTGCCACAAGGCTCGGATATAATGCTCCATTTCCTGAACTCCGCAAGAAGTCAATGGTCCCAAAATGACATCTTCAATTTTTTCATTTGGGATTCTAATAAAGGCAAATGCACATATCAGTATCTATACTATATTCCATTTGTAGCCAATACCAAATAATATTATGGACACAACTATGCACACACTCAGAAGCGCAGCTCAGTGTCTATACCATGTCCATATTAAGAAAAAGTAACAAGATAAATATGTGGTGTCCTACCACCAGCTCTATTTACTCCCACCAGTCAAATATATTTCATGTACGAGTGATGCATTTTTCGTTATAGCCACATAACTGAGACTCAAATTACCAATATATTCATAGCAATAAATTAATCGTTGGCTGCCCATTATATTTCTTAAATATATTGACTTACATATTAAATATGTGAGTGATATATATGCCATGGATTATGGCTTTTGAATTTATCAGTTTTGTTTCAGTTATTTTTTAATTTATTTCTAGCAATGGAAACCGTGTCTGTCCCTTGATAGAAAAATCATTCATACCTCAAATAAATTACGGGTGCTTGTAGTAATTAATCCTCTGAACTAGTTATTCACCTGACCAACAATATGAGCCATTCTTACCCTCCTGTCCATATAACAACATTCCTTGCAAAACCCTACCATAGTCCCTCCCTAAGACCAATTGAACAGGCTTATGTGGAACCACCTTCCACTTTCCAAATTAGCCCGATTAAAGTAAACACGAAAAGACTCCACGTCCAGAGAATGCCTTACATCATAGTATACTCCATTCTCTTGCATAAAATTATCAGATTGCAGATTAATTGAATGCCCTCTATTTATAAAAAGCACCCGCTTTCCAATATCCTTCACTCGACGCCAGATCTGCTTATCATCACACCACTTATACGCATGAACCGTAATCTCTCCAGTATAGTCAAGAGTTCTGACTATAAGGGGTCCACGAGAATCTGCACCTCCCTCAACCAAATTTATCTGATCATGAACGCGGATGTAGAAGTTGATTTTGGAAGGAAAGCTCCACACAGAACGGTCCTGAAGGTCATAAACAGATATTTCCTTTTTAGTATTCACCGTATAAACCAACTTATTGTGATATAAAGTGAAATCCACCAACCTTCGACCCCCATCCCGCTTCTTCAGTTCAGTCCAATGAGAATCTCCAATTTGGCAGAAGCCCAACTCCCAATTTGAAGATAAAAACCATGCCACGACAACGCAACCAGGCTTAGAAGGAGAGCAAGATAGACTTGCCTTTACTATGCAATTTGTGTCTTCTTCATGCTGGTCGGTTGTGTGTTCTTCATGCTGGTCGGATGGTATAGGCCTTTCCCTCAAAAGGGTTGGAGGGTAATCCAAGGAAGGAAGGTCGATGCATCTATTAGTAAGTGGGTTGATCAGCGACACTCTGTGTCAATGCTCCAGCACAAGCCACCATGAGAGGAGCCACAGTAGTACTTGTCATTCATGTACGGCAACTGAAACCGATATGTTTTAGATCAAGCGATATCACAGAAAGATACAGGTAAATCAGAAATACCGAGTCTCTGACGAGCATCAGTAGGGGGTTGAGGGAGCATAAGCCATGGGAGTTAGGGAGGAAGATGGTGCGGGTGGGGCGTCAGTGCTCTTTGCCAGTCCTTAGAAACCGCTCTGAGATGGACGTTTTGTGTGTTGGTGGTGTATGCCTTATCAGCGATGATCGGTAGCACATCACCTGGGAGATTGGCCCAATTAGGTCTAATCTTGGCTTCCTTCAATGGTAACTGATTGGAATGGCGCCTGGAACGAGAAACAAAGAGGAGAGTAATTTGCTTTCCATCCTTAGACCTGCTATAAAAATAAAAATATCATTCATTATTTCATTAGCACTAAACCTGGGGAAATAAAACCCACACTATCTATGTGAAATGTTATCCACCATAAACCATTATGTTTTTCAGAACACAATTAAGTACTTCATAAATTATCTAATTCTAATAGATTAAAGCAATCAAATTTACACCAAGAGCAATTGCATTTTGTACTTTGGTATTCAAGTTTCTACAGAGGACATGACTGGCCTTTTAACTTTCTATTTGCAAAGGAAGGAAAAAAAAGTACAACAATTCCTAGTTAGAATAGGTGCCTGTTCTAACCCTGTGGATGTAAGTGTCGTGCAGAGGACTAGAACCAGAGATTCTACGAATAGCGGAGGCGAGAGAGGATCGCGTGAAGCCCGCCTGTCAAGGATCGGGAGGGAGGAGATGGAAAGGCGAACTTGCAACTTGTAGAGTTGTAGGGGTGTTTTTCTGATCTTCGAATTGCGGTGTTTTCTGTGAATCTGAGGGAGTTAGTTCGAGTGTGTTTTCGCGTACGCAAGGAGCGAATTGGGCCAGACCATGTTCCCCAAATTAATCCGAGGGAGTAGCCTGCACGGCTTTAGTTCGAGTGTGTTTTCGCGTACGCAAGGAGCGAATCGACGGTAGAACCACTAATTACAAGCGAATTGGGCCCAAATTATTTTACGGCCCACCATGTTCCCCAAAAGAGTCATGGTTTCAAAGTTCAGTGTCACATTAAAATGAAAATGACTCAGATGCATCAGTGTTTTTAATTTTAAATTTTAAGAAAATATAAAACCTATATATAAAAATAAAAATGTTACGTGCAATCTATATTATTTTCTCTACATGCATATAAATAAATTATTATTTTTCAGTTTGTTTCATATGACTCAACAAGTTGAAAAATCAACGTTCAAAAATTAGCCATACTATTGTATTTTGACAATCAAAATAAAGTAAAAATATTATAATTTTTTAAGTTATTACAGTTTTACAAATAAAAATAAAAAAGAAAACATAATAGAAACACAAAAGGTAAAGACATTTGAACTCTCAATCAAATTAGACAATTATTTTGGGTCACAAGATGTTGTGGGCATACATACCATTAGACACAATTCTAACAAATATTTACGGAGGGGACCATCAAAATAGTTCAATCGGGTAACATGATCATTTTCGTTTCTGGATGAACAACTCAAGTTGTTTATTTAATGTGTGATAATATACAAGCAGATTATGAGTTTAATATTTCAAAGTGCACATATAATGGCGTGAAATTCCTACCCAAGAATATTTTGCAAATCTTAAAACATCTAGAGAACGAGTCACTGATTTAGTAATAATATGATGTTGTAAGTTCGAAATCCGAATAAAGAAATATAATGATATTAAATAATTCATAGCTTGACCTTCATCCTTTACTCAAAAATAAAACTGTACACCTGTATATATGTCGAGTACGGAGAAATTAGAACATCAGTAAATAAGGTGTGGCCGTGTCAGACCATCCTACCTGATCCAGCTCACATGATCTACTCAAACTCCAAACAATATTTAAAAAGAAAACGTAAAAAAAAAATAATAATCTAACAAAAATAATACAAACCATGAAAAATTTCAAAGAAAAAAGAAATCTAAAAAAATTTATAGGACATGTATCAATTAAAATTACGATTTCCATATTCAGTTTGACATTTGACACAGAGACAATATATAGCACTTAGAACTTCAGGATACGAAACCTAGTTTCGTTAAGATGATTTACTAACTCAGTCTGATTTAAATTCCGTTATTTAAAAAACTATTATAATTCAAATTTAATTATTTTACGGACTAATTTATTTAAAAAACCACCACCACCACCACCATAATAATAATCATAATCATAATCATAATCATAATAATAATAATAACAATACAATAATAACAATAATAAGATAATAATAATAATAATAATAATAATAATAATAACAAGAATAACAATAATAATAACAATAATATCAAGAATAACAAGAATAATAACAATAATAGCAATAATAACACTAATAATAGTAACAATAACAGTAATAACCGAATAGTAATAGCAATAGCAAATAGCAATAATAATAATAATAATAATAATAATAATAGACTGACTATGTCCTGTAGTGGATTTCACATTGTATTTTGCGCATGAAATAATTCAATAATTTGCTTCTGTCTATTTATTTATTGCGTTTAGACTTTAGAAGGCATTTCTTTTCTCATTTTGGGGTTGTTCTCTTTGCCATTGACATATTACGAGGCGAACATCTTATCCGAAACATCCGCATTAATTTATCGATTACGATTGCCCCAAATCCTGCAAATTATGTGGGCTTTATTTTACTACACATCCTTGAAACAGAGCAGCTGTTGCTATAATAGGATTAATGGCATATCCATAAGGTCGGGCTAAGTCGTCATCAGAAATTTATTTGCGATGCGAGGAGAGGATAGGCCCAATGTCTTTTTCTGTAGTGGGTTGTGGATTGCGACAAGAGATGACCCCTCAAATCTTTGATTTATTTGCTTCCGGGAAATTTCACATAATGCACTGCATTTTGAAAAAAAAGATGTCTTGATGTGTAGGAGTCGTGTATAAGCAGGGGCGGAAATATATAAAAATTTTATACGACTATGGAGTTTACAATACCCATAGAATTTATTCAAAACTATATACAAAATCATGTATAACCACAATTTTTTAAAATAAATGAGGTCAATATATAGACCACCATAACTATCCTAGTTATTTCCCCAGATATCTTGTCAAAATTTCTTAATAACAAAATTAAATCACTAAAAATAATGCTATAGTGTTATATAACTATGTGGTGTGTAGTCAAAGAAGGGCATTGTACTAAAAACCTTGTTATTTTCGAGTAAATGCGAGGGAGGGAGAGGGATAATATGAGTTTTATAAAAACATTTTGTTAATAAATTTGAAGGGGTATTTTATTTGATGTTTTTTAAATACAGATTATTCTATAAAATTTCCCTTTGCTTCCTCGCTTAGACGGTAACAGAGTGTTTCCGATGTGTAATTGGATTAAATTTGGATTGATATTCGGTCAGAATAGTTTGATCCACGTCGTGATTAGTCCGTACAATTAAAATTATAAGCTGTCAAACCTGACGTGCTAATCTTGATAGGATCAAACGGTTTTAAAAAACACAAAATTGATTTTGATCATATGCCCATTGAACTCTTTCCCTCCCCTCTTATATACACAAAGAAAAGAAAAAACTACAAAATAAAAGTGTGGAGACATGTTTCTATGGAGGATTCCCAATCAACTAAAGATGTTTTTAAAATACAGATTATTCTATAAAATTTCCCTTTGCTTCCTCTCTTATATGGTAACAGAGTGTTTTCGATGAATTTGGATTGATATTTGGTCAGAATAGTTTCATCCACATCGTAATTAGTCCGTACAATTAAAATTATAAGTTGTCAAACTGACGTGCTAATCTCGATTGATCAAATGGCTTTGAAAAACAAAAAACTGAATTTGATTTTATGCGCATTAAACTCTTTCCCTCCCCTCTTATATACACAGAGAAAAAAAAAATTAAAGAGAGAAGTGGGGAGACATGTTCCTATAGAGGATTCCCAATCAGGCAAATCATGATCTCCTTTGCTTAAAAAAAAAGACTAAACATAAATGAATATCACCAACTAAAGATGAAAATTATGATTTGGAATATTAGCATTAACTCATACGCTTTAGCATATACACAACCACAACTTTATTTTCAAAAAAGGTAAGTGCACAAAACATATTGTTCTTTCAACAAAAATACCTAAAGCGACACATTGGATGTCAAATTTTTTGGATGTCGCTGTCTCAACCAAAAAAATGAGAAAGAAACTTTGGGATGAAAAATTAAATAAACAAAGAACCAATGGCACGGCGTAAATGTATGAAGTAAATTCTTTCAAGGTGTTTATTTTATTTATTTAAGTTGGAGGCAAGCCATACACGGTCTCATATTTACAAGAGATCTATATCTGAATTTCAAACCTGCATTTTTTCACACAAAAAACATTATATTTTATCATTGTACCAAAAGTCAGTTCTTGAGATAATGGTTTCTATTAACAGTATATTTTGTTTGTATTCAATGAAAAATGTAACATAGTGATTGCATTTATATACAAATAGAAGTTCAGTGACTAAAAATGAATAAATAATTTCAGTTAATAAATCAAATTTAGTGACAAAAAAACGGATCATAAAACAGTTCAGTGACTTCTGAGGAAAATTATTCAAATTTATCAGGCCAATAGGATCGAGCAATAATTTTCACTGTTATTTATTGCAATAAAGACATGTTAATTTATAGAATCTCAAAAGGTTTTCTTTGCAAATCAACAAAATGAGCAGCAATTGAACCATTTGAGGGTAAATATTTTAACAGTGTAGTTTTGGCTTCATGCAGCGCATGTACTATAGAATTAAAATAGCGTTACATATGGTTTGTGTGCTGCATGAAGCCAATACTACTCTGTTAAATCACTTTCCCGTTTGATCAGCAAGTGAGATTTGTCGTAACAATTAATAGTGATAAAGGGTCTCTATCTTTTACAATACATGATCAGCAACTGAACCGTTTGATTAATAAATGAGCAGCTTTTAAGAAGGTTGGTCATGTCAATTTGTTTTGAGAAAAACCCTATTATGAAAAAAGGGTGAGGAGATTTATTTTTCTTCCCCCAATGCATTTTATATTACCATGGAGATATCCATGTCATAAGGAAGTATGTATCCTATACACCTATACTATACTGTAACGTAAAATTTGAGTTTGTAATCCGAAGGATCCAATTAAAATTCAGATCAATCCGGACCAATGTGAAAATTCACGAACCGCTTTAATATTTGTGTCAATTCGGAATGGACACCTGACCACTCTATAGAATCAAAGATAAGTTCATAATGTGAAGAGTCATAATATATTCCACTAAAAATCATGAAAAAAATTGACTGAAGTTTTCCTCTAGGTGTGGTAATAGAATTCATTTAAGTCTCTCCACCATAAAGAAGTTACAATTCATATTTATGTCTTCCCACTAAGGAATTTAATGAGTCCATTTGACTTAACAATTTTTCTTTTCAAAATTTAATACAGATGTCTTTATATAAAATTACTTTCCGACTCCAATATTTATGTACATGGCAATAAAAACTAATTCTTGGTCTAATGTGAATGAGAAATGGAAAAATTATTGAAGTAACATATAACATCCCTAACCAATAGAAAACTTGAAACCATGATTAATTAAGGTTTTAGAGTTAGACAAATAAAAAATTAAGTAAAAGGATTGAACCTATAAAGATAAAGACGTTGTCAAAAATAGTAAGTGCTTAACAAATAAAGTCGCAACAAAACACCTTGTCAAAACAAGCAACATTGATGGACAAACAGATATTGCTGCAGGAGATCCGTTCCAAATGACTGATTCTTTTAATTTATTTATCACCTATTCTCAAAAGACGGTTTCTTCATATAAAAATCATATTGAATAGTAATTTTTTTTTATCTATTTAAAAATATAGTTACAATAATTTTAAAAAAATAAAATTTGTTTTTAAATACATTTTCATATAAAATTGTGGTTCAGATCAACTGTTTAACTTTTAAAATAGTAATATGAATATGTAATTCTGTAATATGTATTACCATAGCTTCACTCATATAATATTAAATGTAACAAGCACAGTTTTCTGAATCACTATATTTATCACTAACTAAAGTAAAAGGATGGAACCTACAAAGACGGTTACCACATTATGAAAAAAAAAAATGAATTTCTTAACATATAAACTCGCAATAAAACACCTTGTCAAAAACAAGCAACACTGATGGAGAAACAGAGAGTGCCACAGGAGATCCGTAACCAAATAATAGAATCTCTTAATTTATATATATTTTTTTCCCAAAAGGGCTACTTCGTCAGTCTTGGGTTCTCTCCTCTTTTCCTTCGTAATTGCAAAGGAACCGAATCCTCTGCCCATCTATGGGCAGGAAAATCCTGCCCACCTTTGAGTTTAACCAATCTCTGCTTGACACGTGGCTGTTATCTTTCATCTCATTAATGTGGATTAAAAAAATAACTTTCCAAACTAATTAATTAATGATAATCTTTTAATTTCTCTTTCATTTGTCTTTTCATCTTCCATTTCAAAACTAATTAAAAAATAACTTTACTGTTTCTTCTTCTTTGTACCTCTCAATGGTGAAGAAAAAAAATACATGGAGGCAATTTCTTTCCATGAAGAATTCTTGAGTTAAATAAAGTAGCAAAATATTTTATTTGTATGTCATTTTTATATGTTTTTATATTTTCTGTTGTATACAAGTCAAATTTCAAAGCCTTCTTTACCATAAAGATTTCAACCTCTCAACAGTATAGTACCAGTACTTAGGCGTTTTTGCCATGAATAAAATAAGATTAGATTATTAAATTGAGCGAAATCAATATATCAATTTGTCCTTTGCTATCCACCTCAAAATTAGTTAATGCTGTGTATAGAAATTTTTGTTGGTTTTTTACCAGTAAGGTTATTGGTACTTAATTAGTTGCAACTGTTGCAACTCTGACAAAACCGACCAAAGCTTCTCGAGATATAACTCGTTAGTAATTTGAGAGTCAAGTCTAACGTGCAAATTATTTAAATCATTTAGATGGCATCAGAAAATGTTTTGGACTTGAATTTATGCATTGACATGGATTATCCGCATATTATTCAATAAATTGGAACTTCAAGCAAAAGCCCATCAAATATACTCAATGATTTGCCAGAATACAGATTGGAAGATGTAATTCAGTTGAGGTAAATTTTATTGATTTGTTTATATTTAATGAAAGTAAATCATGTAATATCGAAAGTAAGATTTACAACAAACTTGTTTAATAATAATTTACAATGGACATTGATTTTTTTTTAATAATAAGATATATTAAGAATTTAAAACTATTGTTAGATATATCATAGTCATGGGATAACAGTATGCTATGCAGAAATTCAAGTGTGAACTATATCAATATATGTAATACTTTGATGTTTCAATGTAAAACCAGTATATCAGGGTAAAAGGGTTTTTAAAGGGATTATGGAATTTACTGGTATTTTGTACTTGTGTCAAATTCATAGGAGGGAAGTGATACCGAACTGAGGTGGTATTGGCCAGCATAAAACTAGCGAGACTGGTACAGAGGAAAGCGATACCGAACTGGTACGAGATTGGGGCAGGGTGAAGTGGTACACTGACAAGAAAGTCGGGTTGTAATAGACGGTACCGAACTGGTACTGATAAAGGTCGGGAGAAGATGGAGTGAAATAAAAAAGGGACCATATATAGTGACACAAGGAGACTGGTAAAAAAATGAAGGAAATGACAGAAACGGATTTGTGCCGGACTGGTATAGCCGGCACTGGTACGAAGGAGAGAAGACTCATAGACTAATAGCCCATACGCCTCAAATTTTCAAAATACATATGGTCAGTATTAGTTTGCGTTGGTGTGTTGAGAGTATTAGATTATTGACGATTCTCACAGAATCAGAAATTACAAAGAGCAATTTCATGATAAAGTAATTACAAAGAGTATCAGGTATTGGTTTGCCTCCATGTAATTTTTATTTTCTCACCGTTGAGAGGTACAGAGAAGAAGAAACAGTAAAGTTATTTTTAATTAGTTTTAAAATGGAAGGTGAAAAGACAAAGGAAAGAGAAAAGATTCTCATTAATTAATTAGTTTGGAAAGTTATTTTTTTAATTATCATTAATGGGATGAAAGATAGCAGCCACGTGTCAAGCAGAGATTGGCTAAATTCAATGGTGGGCAGGATTTTCCAGCCCATAGGTGAGCAGAGGATTCGGTTCCAATTGCAAAACCCAAAGATGGTTCCTGCTTGTTCCCTTCCAGTTTCTAACTATTTTCTTTCTATAAAAAAATAACAAAATTTTACTGTAGAAATTTTCCTCCTGTTATCTCGATAGACTCTCGACACCCAAGCAAGGAAAGCTTCTAATTCAAGTCTCTCTCTCTCTCTCTCTCTCTCTCTCTCTCTCTGGTGCGTTTTCTCTTCTCGGTCCAGTCCAGTCTAAGGAGAAATACCAATCGGCGAGAATTGATTAGGTTTTGTGGAAGCATGTATAACTTCGATTCAATTGGGTTGAGCAGGCGAGATCTCCTCAATGCTTGTGCTGGAGCCTCCTCAGGTTTGCAATCTGAATTCCCAAATCATACTTTGATTTTTTTTATTTTATTTTACCTCTTGATTTTGCATAATTGAGAAATTTGTTAGTTTTGAGTAATTGTTACTCACATAAAAAAGGTTATTCCAGGAGTGATCGCTGCTGTGTTTGTGTGCCCCTTGGATCTGATCAAAACGAGGCTTCAGGTTCATGGGTTGAGAAATCTCCCCCCAACAAATGGTGTTCTTTTTTTTAATATATTTATTTCATTATTTATGTATTTGTTAAATTCCAATTTTCATGACCTCAATTCATTTTGAGGAAATTTTATGAAGTAACAACACCAATTATGGGATGATAAATTAAAGAGTGCACATGAGTTCAATCAGAAAGATAACTTTTCCATAAATTAAGAGATGTTAGTACTTGCATGTTGTTTAATTCATCAACAATGTGAAACTATTCTCATGTTGTTTAACTTAATTTTTCAGTAATTTTATTTTCCTTTTCCTTGGTCTGATTTTTATTGGGTTTATTCCCCAATAGGAAGTTATATCATTGCAAGCTTAGAACAGATTGTAAAGAATGAAGGAATGAGCGGCATGTATCGTGGCCTTGCTCCTACTATTTTTGCACTTCTACCAACCTGGGCTGTAAGTACACATATCTCAATGCTTGTTCATCTACACAAATTCACCTCACTAAACCAAATAAGTTACTTAAATTTCTAGCAGAACACATGGCATTAATTTCGAAATTCCTGGTATTTAAATTTTCCTGTGTAAAACATCCAATTGTATGCAAATTTTACGGGTTTGTTACCTTTCTAATAAACAATAAAAAAGACTTAAGTAGGACGATTCAAGGGAGAATAATATGTGTAGAAGAGGCACAGTATAGTATAATTTAAGAAAGTACATAATTTCTCAGAAAAAGGGGACAACTCATTTTGAAATTGCTAGTATTACAATCTTTCTACGTGCTGTACGTTTGTGTGGAGTAGCAATTTTTTAAATTGAAATCTTTTGTGATGGGTTTCTTTAATGCCCAGTTGCTATGTAATCATTATTGTTACCCTCTCTACAGAGCAGAAATAGTTTCAAAATCCAATGTAATTCAAGAAAAAGAGATTTTGTATTGACTTACATATGACCAAAGCATGAGTTCAAATTGTATAGTGTATATACATGGAAGGAAAATGATTTTGGTGCCAAACTACCCGTCATCAAAGCATAGGGAATCTGTTTTCACCTTATTTTGACTAATGAGTTTCAGCATCCTATAAATATACCTTCTTCGGCTGGTTCATAGTACTGGTAGTGCTTTTTTGATTTATTTCATGTTCTCATCAGGCCACATGAATTAACGTCACTTGACGAGATAGGGCTTGGCTTGTACCAGTATGTGGTGTAATGGTAAGAAACACAATCTAGTATATACCAACTAATGTTTTGTTATCAAATTGGCAGGTTTACTTCACAGTATATGGTAAACTGAAGCATGAATTTGCATCTGGTACAAATGACCAACTCTCAGTTGCTGGAAATGTACTTGCTGCTGTTGGTGCTGGAACTGCATCTGCACTTGTTAGTAACCCTTTATGGGTTGTCAAGACTCGAATCCAGGTTCTTATCTTCTTCTTTTTACTGTATTTTTATGAGAAAATATTTTTTCATTGCCAACTTCAACCCAGTACAACACTATTTCAATATGGACATTTTATACATGTACCTGAATTATACTTTCTTTTTCACTTCATTTTTTTTATTGTTTTCCGATAAAAGGCAAGGGATATCAAGTCAGAAATGGTACTGTATGAAAGTACACTTTCAGCTTTAAGAACAATTAAACGTCAAGAAGGCTTCAGGGGTTTATACAGGTAATATGATTTTACCAATCTAGCTTAAGTTTTAATAGTTGGCCGATTTGTTAATTTAGACTCAATAGTTTCTAATTTTTTTTTTTTTGCTGAAAATATTTTCTACTTCTACCATACTTGCAATTAGCATCCAAGACTTTTGTTATTTGCAGATAAGGCAGATCAGAAATTAAAATTAGTTAAGTATAGAATGATTATATTGTACCTTGCTTTTCATGTCAACTCTACATTATACATATGAGCCATTCTATACAGTTGGAAATACCTACATATGAATCTACTTGGCTCAATTTAAGTAATTGGCTTTAAAGGAAAGAGTTCACTGGGGCCATCATATCTTTTTTAATACAGTAACGTCAAATAACAAAGTGATGGATCCAGATTACAAAATTGAAACTTTTTAGAAGTCAGTAGTTCGCAAAAGTTGTCAGCAAACATATTTTTTTGGGTTTGTAAACAATGTCTGCGATTCTTTGTGAACCAATTTATACACCACTATAGAAGAGATGGATTGCAGACAAAATCTGCGAACTTTCTAGTTTTTGAATCTCATTTTTATATTATCAAATTAAAACGAAAGTGCACTGGGGTAGAGTAAAATTGTCAATACTTGAATGTATTAGTTGAATGCATTAATAATTGGTGGTATTTTGTATATGATGCTAAATAAATTTTAGGAATTGTTTGAGAGAGAGAGAGAGACCATATTACAACTTGGAATTGATATTTTTTTTTTTTTTCTGTTAATAGTGGTATCCTTCCTTCTTTAGCCGGAGTTAGCCATGCAGCAATCCAGTTTCCAGCTTATGAGAAACTTAAATCTTATCTTGCTAAAACAGGTAACATCTTTTTGTTATTTTTTTTTTTTCTGCACTTGAGTTTTTATCTCATTGTGTGGATTATTTTCTGGCCATTTCAAGTTACACAACTTTTTCTTTCTATTTCTGTCTTTGGCTTTGTCGCAGAGAATACAACAGTGGATAAGCTTAGCCCAGGAAATTTAGCAGTTGCTTCTTCTCTGTCAAAATTACTCGCATCCACCATTACCTATCCTCATGAGGTATGGAAAGACCAAAATACCCTGTTGCTCTTGTCTTTTCCTTAAGTATCTGGTGTCTCACTGATCAATTTCTTTTTTAGGTTATAAGATCGAAACTTCAAGGGCAGAGCTACACGAATGAAACTGGTAGCCGGTATTCTGGCGCAATTGACTGTACCAAAAAGGTTTTCATGAGGGATGGATTACCTGGTCTGTACCGAGGCTATGCCACTAATTTATTGAGAACTATACCAACCAATGTCATTACTCTTACAAGCTATGAATTAATATATAGGTTGCTCAACCGAGTTTTGTTAGATGAAAAAGATCATAAATAGGCACCTAGGTAGTAAATTTACTGAATGAATGAAAATAACAGAGTTATCTTTCCAATTTGGGTGGAAAATAATGGTGTAGGTAATGTAGGTAAAAATGAAATGTGGTGATAGAGTTGCGATAATTAACCCTTGGATTAACAGGATGAAAAGGGTTTGAATTGTTCTCAGTTTGAGTTTAAAGGGGTTGTAATTGATGGAAGATTTTCTCATTCTCTTCCATTTTTAAACTTTTGTGGTGGCAATTGTAATAAATATGCAATTATTGTAGGAAATAGAATGTTTTTTTCCCGTCTTTTGTTCAGTTCAAAAAACTGTGTAAAAGATACTTGTCAGACATGATAGTTTACTGTACTTCTTCCCCTTGATGTGCTCATGATGCTTCGTAAGTTCAAATTCAAAATTCATAGTTTAAAGGGCCTGGTAATCTTGGACCTTTTTGGGCAAAGATATAAATATTGCATAGGAATTTGAGTTTAGATGGGCTCCCGTCTTATGACTTATCGAGGTTGGTATAAATGAATCCGGATCCTCTTAACTCAAATATTGAGTTTAGATCCGAACCATCTGATGAAAATCCAGGCCAATTCAGTTAAAGGTGAAATTCGGGGCTCCTTTAATATCCGTGCAAAAATTGATTTGACGGTTGGGATCTGAACTCAAAATTGAGTTACTTTAGGTGATATGAATTCTAGTATAAACTTCAGTTGGTTTGCATAATGACTGGAATAATAGTGACAATTTGTGTTAATTCTTGTTCTCTTGACAATGATAGAAGGCCAATTTTTTTTTTTTTTTAAATGACCAGGTTGCCCATGAAAATATACCACATTGTAGAAACATAGTTTGGGTGAGAAGGGAAAATTGCTCTTTCATGTTAACATAAAAGAGATTGGCCGATTCCAATATACCACAAATCAACATGCTACAAGTAAACCAAAATTTAACTAAATAATATGTTAATTTAAAAAGATGATGTGCATGAAACAGGTCCCATTTACATTACATGGATATTAAATTACAAGGTTAAATTACAAAATAAATGAAAGAATACATCATCCCAAAAAGCATACTACACCTGAAAACCGAAATAAATTTTACATGTTCCTAACTTTTGGGAACCAAAAGCTGGAAGCAAAAACTTAAATCACACACAAAAAGGAAAAATGAAACTGAAAACAAGACTTCGCCTCTTTTGCTTACACATATTACTTTGCTTGTGTAAACAAAAAGGGCAGCTCAGAGTAGAAATAGTAATTTACCATTTTACTTCTTCCTTTCCTTTCCATGTAATTTCATGGAGGAAAATTTAGTAAATATGTACACCACTAAACTTGTCAACCTCTTAAGCTTTGTTTAAGCCTAGGGTTAAGTTAAGGATATGGCCCGAAATGGAATGAGCCGGTATATGCAACTTGGAAGCTTGTAGAAGCTCCATCTTCATCGAAACCTCCAATTTGGAAATCGTCCTGATTTGCGGGGTACCATGGAAGTGTACCAGCAGGACCTTGAATCACAGTTTCACCTGAGATTTTTTTTTGAAATTATAGGTAAGTAGGATGTGATTAAAGAACAAGAAATGAAAAACAAAATTCAGATGGTATAACCAGAATTAGATAGTTTAATTACTTTGAATTAGTGCAAGACTTGCATTTGGAACTCCATCGGTCTCTCTGAGGTTACCCCACTGCTCGTAGGCCTCCTTTACCAGCTGTAGTACATAATTCTGCATTGATCCAAGAATTTGGGTTAATTTTGTTCAAGACAAACATTATTCAGTTTATAGGCAAAGTGATTTGATATATAACACACCTTGTGGTTTCTTGGAAGCTCTTGCAGTGAGTAGTAATTGATGCCATCAATTGTGACCGAGAGAATCTCACATATGGAGTTCAAAAACACAGTTGCATTCGGGCTACTGTGAGAATAGATCTTCTCACCGGCGCAACAGGTTTTCGCGTGATTAACAGTAACTTCCCACATCCTATCTGACATCCCAGGTCCCAAAATCTAATTAAGAGAAATAACAAACATTAGATATTAGTCTCTAATAATTGAATTTTTAATTAATTAGGCATCTAATTGAATTTGAAGTTTAATTATTACCCCGCGGAGCTGAATCGGGTCAACGTTGAGTAGCTTTAAAAAATCCTGCACGTTGTCGACGTTGTTTTCATGAAGCTTTCTATGAAATGCTCCATCTTTGCCTATCTTTTCAAGCCTCCAAACCTCATCATGTAGAGATGGAGGATAGCGCTTCCTGTAAACTGTCACAAAAAAGGTTAATTAGATTAGTACATGAACAGAACAAAAGATAAGAAATTAAAGAAGTCATTGGTCAAGGTCTTGGTTTAACATGTTGCTTTCAAATTGTAATTTAATTATCAATCCATCTTTTTTTGTACTTGTTACCACGTGGATGGTGGGACCATCTAACCGTGTTATTGCTAAGTCATATCAAAATCAAGTATTTATATAGACATACACATCAACTACTTTAATTAAATCTAAGAGTGAGATCAGTTTTCTGTTTCTGTCTGGTTATAAAATAGTAAATACTACTTTTACCACCAAAAAATTAAATGATAATTCATCAAATAAATATCAAAAGATAAAATTACGTACGTTCACCCCGATGATCACGAACGACAAACTTATCGGTCATGGCCTCCCTGATCCTAGGCCCCTCATAACTTCCCGGCACAACCCGTACTGCAATCCTGAAATTGCGGCTCCGAATCCAGCTCGAGTTGTCAGTAAACTGAAGTTCCCCGATCGACACTTCCCCGTCTCTCATGGTGATATTGCTCACATCACCCGTAAGCAACGGCCTCTTCCCAGCCCGTTCCTTGACGACATACTTCTTGAATTCTTCACTCGTCCAGTCGTCTGTGCCATCGGACGGGAAATCGCCGTCTAACACGACGAGTTCGATTTTGATCGGTGATGGCAAGGACATAGGGGACCCGTTGGGGCCCGCTACCAAGAGGATTTGAAGGGGGTTCCCTTCATTGTCTTCAATTTTAGTGCTGGTGTAAATCGGGAGGTTTGGTGGGCATTTGAAGATCAGTCGGTACAGAGATGGGGTTGAAGCTTCAATTCGCATGGGCGGTGATCTGAAAAAAGAGAGCATTTGAGGTAAGCAATTAATCTACAAGTCGTAACCATGAAGTAGTTAAATCAAGAGAAATATATCTTTTTTGGAAATGAAATATTTACCGGTCGATGTAGCGTGGACTATTACTGAGTCCTCTCTCAATTTCCTCTTGCACCTATGAAAGAAATATCGATACATTAAAATAATATAAAAAACTATATTATTTTAGTATGTTGAAATTAAGATAATATTCCTCAATGAAGAAACATTGCATATGATATCAAGAAAGACAAGTTCTTCAATATCAACACAATTTTAGATTTTATTAAATAAGGAAAAGCATCAACCAAGCTTAATTACCACTCTGCGAAGGAGAGGCTCCATTGCGAGGAACAAATTCTCCACAGATTTCACCATTATAGCCTCTCTTATCACCCTGTTAATTAACACACACAAAAATTATATCATACAAATTCATCAAACGAACTTCAATTCAAAAGACCACAAACAAAAACTTTCAAGCATATGCAAACACTAACGTTGAGAAAGAAGGCAACCGCTTCATCCTTTTGTCACCCGGCTGATCTGGGTCCTCATCATACCGCCTCTTAGCTGCCATTTCTGTTCAAATTCTTGATAGAAAGAAAGAAAGAAGAGCAGATAGAAGAATTAATGTTTGAAGGAAACAAGAGCAGATAGAACAGCTCTTCGAAGAAAGAAGAGCAGCAGATAGAACAATTTTTGGTGTGAAAGAAGTATGTAGGTGCTTGAGAGAGCAATTTTTGAGATGATTGTTTTTTTTTTTTGTGCTTTGAAGATGATTGTTAAAGGTGAGAGCAGGACTTCGTATTTATAGAAAGCCCAATTGGAGTGGACCCCACAGTGCTTTCAAGTTGAAATTTGAGACTGATAGAAATTTAATGGAAAGTGCAAGGAAGGTGTCTTGTGGGTGGTGTTTGTTTTTGTTTCTCTTGGAGTTATTTAAAATTCTACATGGCTTATACAGTTTCTGATACCGTGTGGTGATTTACTGAAATAAGAGAGAAAAAATCTCCTTGAGCATTTTGCCACATGGGACTAGGGCTTAGCAAAATCGCTCAAACTCGTAACTCGCTCATAACTCGCTCGCTAACTGCTCGCTTTAACTCGCTCATTTACAACTCGAATCATTTCCAACTCAAGTTGGCTGACTCATTTAATAAATGAGCTGAGTTTGAGCATACTCCAACTCGCTCATTAATAACTCGAGTTACACAAAATTCATCACAATAAATCTCATGCCCTTCTAAATGACTCATCTGATGTTTGGATTATTTGTTTTGTTAGTTGTCTTGTTAATTATGTTTGAATTATTTGTGTTTAGATAAACTCTTACTAGTATATAACTATAACTAAATAAATTGACTGGTCAAACGAGTTATAAACAAGTTGTGAGTCAACTCGAGTTGGTAATGAGCTGAACTCGAGTTAGGTTTAAAGCTCGTTATTGTCATCCCAACTCGAGTTGACTTTAGAAGTAACTCGCTCAAACTCAGCTCATTTACAACCTTACATGAGACCTTGTAAAATTTTATTTTGAAGGGGGTCAAGGTTAGGTAATTTTTTTATGCTGGGTATATTAATTAACAAAAATAACCATCTCCAAAGTTTAAAATTTTAAATCTATATAGTCGCGAGTTTCAAACTTCAACCATTTTTTTTTTAGTTTGTAATAATTATTTTAGAGTTAAATTTAGTGTTTGTTTCGCAACTTTCTTATGAAGTAACTTGCAAAAATAACATTTATTTTTTACTCGGTTCATGTTTGATTCTGCGTGTGTTACAAATCTGCTGCAACTCCTATGCTTAGAACATGTCTAAGATATGTAGTTTTTGTTCTAAAATTTAACGTGGCACCAACTATAAAAGAATTTCCTCTTGTTTATGTATCAAACTTTTGTTCAAGGAAGAACTACTTTTGTATTCTGTTATTTTTATTCAAATTATTTGGTTTTCTCCAATCACCGATATAAAAACTGTGTTTAATTATTAGATGACTACTTGAAGGATTATTGATGTGAATGATTTCTTTAATAACACGCGTGCTTTATATTCAGTTATAATATGCGTTTGATGAATATAATAAATCAAGTTATAATAATGTAACAATTGAAATATTAATTGTCGAAGTACAAATTATAATAAAAATATAAAAATAACGAAGCGACTATTGCAACTTAAATTTCTAAACAGTCATAGTATAACTGGATTGATGCATCTTTAGCTACGTGCACCTCCAATTGCAATTCATTTTCAGTTACATGAATCTAAACAACCCCTTAAATTAAAAAAAAAAAAAAACTAACAATCCTAGTTACATGAATCTAAACAACCCCTTAAATTAAAAAAAAAAAAAAAACTAACAATCCTAGTTTACAAGTTCCAGCCTGATTTAAGAACCAAATCCGGAGTTTCAAGGTTTTAAAATGTTAATTTTGAAGTTCAAAGGTGTTACTTCGGATAACTAGTATATCTAAACAAACTCGAGTCAGCAACTATTCACTCGCCACACGGTGCATCACATTGTATCTGTTCCAGCGAATCTGGATTCTGGAGTATGACTGAGGCTGATGTAATCTGTTATGATGTCATAAACTCAAGAGTCAAGACTCTATCTACTCTTATATAATAAGAGTAATAAAGGCATAAAGCTAAATATTTCTCAATCTGATTCGCGAAATATAAACTGCTCAACCGTATCTATATAAATTCAAATTTGTATGTTTCCGTAATGGTGTATGTTTTCACTAATCACTACCCGTCTACCCGCAGCCAATTAAACATAGGCGGATCAGAGATGCTACTTTTTGTGGTTTATTGGGGTCAGGCATATCTTAGAAAGGTAAAGGAAAAAAACGGCGTTGAAAAAAATAAACAAAAATAAAAGCTTTTAATGGATCCAATTATTTTATCAAAGAGTGGATCCGATATCCATCATTTGATTATGCAATAATAAAATTCACAAATTGTAAATACAAAAAATATATACACTTTTTAGAGAAGTGTCAAGATACTTTTATTTTCACGCATTTATTCTTTTGCATATATAATGAAACATATTTATATGTAGATAACAAAATAGAGCCATTAATTTGATTTATGCTGTCATTTTTATACACGTTTAAAGATTTAAGATAATCTAGATTTTGATTTATTCGAAATCAAAGACCTGAAAAAGCCATGTACACAATTATCCACATCATTATGTTTTTATAAATTTTTAATTCAATAAAATAAAATAAAGTTAAAATGTCATATTTGTTTAATGTTTTTGAAGAAAGAATGGCTTTTCTATCCAACATAATAAATTCCACTAAAAACTCCCAAGTAAATAGGAGTTATTATTTCGAATTAAATAATTCAGATAAAATTTATTAAACTTTTTAAATAATTTTGACAGCACCTATATTTGATCGGATATGATTTCAAATATTCACTATAAAAGCCATTCAAATAACCTAATTTGATAATAAATCAAAATACACCTCTAAAATAAAAAAATCAAAGTCACGATCCCTCAATTATAGGCATTATGCAGGTTTTAAATCCGCGTAGTTAGGTAGGAAACAAGCTTTCTTACGTGTTAGTTTTGATAATGCCAATTGATTGAGATGTGAGCATGTTAAATCTAGGCCGTTCAAGCTGAATCAGATTATATCGCTGTCATCCGATTGAAAGTGGACCATCACTCTTTGATTCCTCGTTGCTGCCATGTGGGCATGAGCCATGAGGTATTTCTCAGAATTTACAGTTTTTGTCATTTATTGCATTTCTTATGATGGCATTAAATTTGTCTTGTTTAACAATTTTAATGAGAAAATTTTGATTTGACCTTCAAAATTACTGAAATTTTAATTTATCTTAGTTAGATTACTCTATCATTCTTTGACAAAAAATAATTAGTAAATTCTTAACAAACTTTTGCTTACTTCAACATTTTTTTTTGTGCATATCTGGACATTTTATGGACTGACGTGGCTAAATACTTATAATAAACTTGATGCATTTTTTTATTTGTACCTATATATTTTATGCAGACATGGATAGTGACCTAGTGGTCCCTTGTTTTTTGGGTTGGAGAGAAGTAAGAAATCTAATTGCAACAAATTAAAAAATAAAACCACTTTTAGAAAATAATCTAAAAATTTAACTGTCAATCCATGTTACGGCCAATTGTCAATCCATCTAATTGTTTTTTGGTCTTCAACCTGAATACACAATTGTCATATATAGATCAAAGAACTGTACATCTGATAGTTGCATACATGCAAGCAGTACCTTGTGATTCTCAGGTACATATCATGATGCTCAAATTGCAATGAGTTTTTACCTGAAAATAAATTATACAAGTAACACTTCTTATAATTGCTTCTTGCAATTATGCAATATAAAGGGAGAGCAACAAAGGAACCCAATAAATTTTTAGAAGTGAGGAAAACAAATCATGTGTTCCAATGATGTTTAATTTTCTTAAGTAGTCAAATATGATTAATCAGGACACTATATATGTTTAGTACAGCTAAACATGATGTTGTTCTTCTTTAGAAACATATTTATATGGGATTGAGTATGATTATTCAAGTATTAAATACTTATCTCATGCTAAAAAATTATACGATTAAGATTGGATTATATATAAGCCATTAAAAAATAAATAATGAGTTAGTTTGAATCAAATTAATTAATTTTGGCAAACAATAAATAGAATAGAGTTGCAAGATGGATTTTTATGTTATTATAACTTAAAAGATAGTTGCTTTAATTAGTAGATCAAACATCTGAATAACACCACCACCACCATATCATAGATACTTTCAACGGTATGCATAAACAATTTTAAATCAGTCCAATTAGATGTTTTTATTACATATTCAGGTCTTTTAGTTAGAGTCCCAAGATAATATAATTATTTGTCTGGTTACCGAGTATTGACTGAGCACTCATTAAAATAAGACAAATGTGTCCGCTACGGTACTGACTGGGATTTGAGAATTTATAATTAATTATTCATTAATGGACTTATCTACCATCGTCCATCTCATTAGAAATCTCAAAGTTGATGCGGTTCATTCTGTGTCATAAAAATATTTCTTCCATCTTTTTAAATTATTGCAAAGCTGGAGCCATATGACAAATTAAATTTCTATGGGATACTTCATAGTTTCTGCGAAGCTTTTAAAAAAAATTCTCTGAGGATAAAAAAAATTATTTCTAAGTTTCATAAATAAAAATATTGAACTACTGTGAGAAAGATATTACAATGATCTATTAACTACTTAAGTTTCATATATATGCCGTTAAAAATTAAATTAACGAAGAACAAAATTAATCTTTTGCATCGTTGTACATGAAAATAATTAGTTTTTTCAATTATGAATTAATAATAATAATAATAATAATAATAATAATAATAATAATCATGATAATCATGATAATAATGATGATGATCATGATGAAGAGGGAACGCTTGACAATTTGTTGTCTTGACAATCTCGACAATATTTTGAGCTCCTCTCACAACTTCGCATCTTCTGTGAAGTTAAAAAAAAAAAGACAATTTTGATAATATTTTAAGTAATTGAAATGAGAGTGAAAATTAAAAATAAATGTATGAATATATTACTTGACTTATACATACCCTACCAATAATTCAAGTATCATGTTATGATGCATGGAATGTCATTATTTGAAGACCGTTGAAAATTTACATCACCTAAAGAAGGAAAAATGCACCAAGTATCATAATTTTTAAAATGCACCATCTATGTATCATATAATTAGTTATGCATATAAAGCTGAATTTTAAAATTGTATTTCAATTTTGACGATTACCAAAATTGTTAAGATCAAAGTAAATATAAATTTTCCATGAAAGTAAACCCCACGTTGTATTACTCGAATTACAGTTGAGACAGCCAAACAGGGAATAACAAACAAATGAAAACAGTGTTTGACAAAATAGTACATTGTTGCCAAAAAAAGTACTGTCCCTTTAACAAAATTCCAAAGAGAATTAATTAATTAAATCAAGACGAGTAAACCCTGAAACCAACGACACTAGACTGGTGCTAGTGTGCTACACAAAAATTAACGCGGTTTCTTAGAATTTCATAAGCGAATGAAAGAGTGAGTAGAGCGCCGCGTTAAGAGGAAATAATAGTATGAGCGCATGACGCGCTCCACATCAGACCAGACTTGACCTAGACTTCTATTTCTTTATACACCCAAAGTCTTTCCTTTTTAATTCTAAATTCTTATTTGTAGATAGCAGGTGGCAGTGTTGTACTTGGATCAATTGAAAGATATTATTTAGAAAACATGATCAAGTGATGGTTAGAGAATCTGCGTTTTCTGATCAATTTTTATTTTTCCGGTTGCTAATAATCTCCAGTAAATGACTCATGCCTCATGGTCATGGTAGGGGTCAAGATATTGACAGAGAAGTTTTTGCTTCATGCAGGACACGAGTCATATGCTTCTCTCTACTGTCCATGGCTGCATGAAGAAAAAACTACTCTGTCAATATCTTTACCCTCGTGCTAGCCCATCAACTAAATATGTTTTCCTTTTTTGAATTACAACCAACAAATAAACCGTTTTTTAATTAATATTTAATTCCGAATTAACTAAAAAAATATCAAAACAAAATTTGAACTATAGAAAGCCCAGATTTTTTTTTATAACACTAAGTCCTTCCTTTTAATTAGAAAATTATTATTTGTAGATAGTAGGTAGCATTGTTGAACTGGATATAAATCTATTGTTATTCCAAAGGGATCACAGGAGCCTGTTATTTCTATTCCAACCGTTCAAACTTTTTCATATGTGAATCTTAAGGAAAAAAATTTGCGTATCCGAATTTCAACAAAAATCAACAGCTGAAAATCGGAATAAAAGAATCCTGTTATCCCTTTAGAATAACAGCTGATTTATTTCCTTCTGTACTTGGATCAATTGAAAGATATCATTAAAAAAAGTAGGATCAACCGATCAAGTGATGGTAAGAGGATCTGAGATTTTCTGATCAGTTTTTTTTTTATATGTTATGCTAATTATCCCCAATATATGACTCATGGTAGCATATCAACTTAATATGTGTTCCTTTTCATTGGAATTGAAACCACCAAATTTTGAGATTTTCTAATCGAAGTTTAATTCCAAATTAAATTTAATAATATCCAACAAAATTGAATAAATTCTTGAATATTAATCGTTGGTAGTGTCATAAATTTTCACAATTAAATATGTCTTCACTAAAAGTGTCATAAAGTTTCATATTTTTATATCCAAATTTCGTAGTAGTAGTTTCTACAAAAATATTTTTAATTAGAATAATTATATGAATCCCCTCTTTCTAGTCCCTCCAAAATTTCCGCAACAACCTTCCTCTAATGATGTACTATGGTCCCACTAATTATATGATTTTCCTTTTTCTAGTCCCCACACTCGTCATCGCGTTGATCTTTATATGTATAATTACTTGAAAAATAAGATAGTAATACTTGCATGTGTAATTAACTTGACATAATCATCTCCCTTTTTGGTCTCCCAATGGTCTCCGCGTCTACTTTTCTCTAATGAAGTAGTGGAGACCCCGTATCCCCGCATCAACCTTCCCCTAACAAAAATAATTGACCTCATAGGTATAAATACTCGCAAAATAAGATATTAATACTTTGATGTGTAACTTACCAAACACATGAAAATTAAACTTTGTACAATGTATATACATATAAATACTTCAGTGTATAAATATAAATACTTGTAATACTTAATATTAATACTTTCATACGTCATCCAGCGCCATATGTAAAAAATATCAAATTTCGCGGTTCCCCCAGATAGTTATGGCAATATTAATACTTTTAGAAACGTGTATGGTCCTCCCATGTAGTTTGAGTGGTTTTCCAGATATTTATGGTGCGGAGACGTTTGGGAGCAAGTGTTCTCACACGAGGACATGAAATATTTGGTTGGGGAGATATTTATTTATGTAAAAAAAATATTTATCTCATAGATATAAATAACTTTCGTGTATAGAGTTAAATAGTTAAGCACGACAATATTAATACTTGTAGAAAAAATTCCAGTGCTACAGTTTTGCGGCCCCCAGATAGTTATAGTAGTTATAATGAAGAGATTTTGAGGGTATTTTAATGCGGGTATTATTATAACCTCCCTTTTAATTAAACTTTGATTAAAATAAAAAATTCAGCCAACTTTATTTGGGTAGATTATTTGACAATAAATGCTTGAAGTCCAAATAAAAAATAAACTTGATTTCTACCAAAAGCACTCAAGTCCAACCTCAACAAATAATATTTTTTTTTTTGTAAAAAAAAAAATCTTAGCAGAGACTGCCAAGAAATAAATAATAAATTTTTCAGCCCGACATGTTTTTTCCCTCAAAAAATTATACTTCTCTCAAAATGAACTGATTCATCGAAATAATATCGTTTTGCAAATAGTAGATTGCACATTAATCGTTAATACAATTACCGAGGAGTAATTGAAAATATAATTCAAGTTCGTACATACCATAATTTATAGATTAAAAATATTATGTTTAGATTCAAAGCCACTACAAGACTATTATAGTAATATCTATAAATCCAGCCATCCAGGGATAACAAAATTTCAATTACAACATAGCAAGGGTTATCTCAAAAAATTATAATGATTTGATGATTTATGATTAAAACATGGGGATGGCTTCATTGTACATAACTTTATATTTTTTTAATGAAACTTATATTAGACAACTCATCATCTACTTCAAAAAAAATATATATATATTGTCGATATTTCTTTCTTTGGTCCACTTACAAATATATATAAAACTTTGCATGTCTACGTTATGTAAATCCAATAATCCATAGAAAAAATTGACCTTAAGCGATTTAAAGTTTAAAAGTTTCTCTTTGGCGGCACTGAGCTTTCAATTCAAGTTCAATCAAACAACGCGTCAATACGTCATTGTCAGATAAAATAATATATACATTTTAAGTAGATTAAATACTAATCACAAAAGAGAAGTCGTTAATGCCAAATTTGTTAGTTGAAACAGTTTTCTTTTAAGATTGCTCCAAATTTATAATTTTTTTTTTTCATTTAAATCTTTTTCTCCGCGTGAAACCTAAGATCCCATGAATATGATCTTATCATTTCTTTTTTATTTCAAGAGTGCAAACAAGTGGTGGTTTGTTTATATTGCTACCGTGTTTTCTAGTTGTACTTTTTAATTATTAATAATTTCTTAGATTTCATGCCATTGTTTTAATTCCGTATTTATAGTATTGTAGAATAAAACCTGAAAAAACAGTTCATAATTTATTAGAACAGTGGTTGAATTTGAGAATATTTTTTTTCTGAATGAAAGAAGGAATCGCTGTAGATCCGGAAAAATTTCTACATTCTGATAAATCTAACATTCGAATTCAATCCAGACTTGATAAAAATTCAAAAATTAAATGATCAAAAATCCGTTATGATTTTGAATCTGAACATATTTAACTTTAAACAACTCTGTATTATTATCAAATATTCAAATGTAAAATTACTACAATCTCAATTGCCTGACAAGTTGCAAAGAAAAAAAAAATATTTAGAAATATGGCAAAATATCTCACACATACTTTTGGACAAGTCATAACGCTACAATGTAAAATATGTCTAACATCTAAACCTCGATTACCTATAGCTCAAATCCAAAATTTTCATTGAACTTGAAAAATAAAACCAACACAAAGGCCTAATAAAAACGATCTGAAAAATTATTGGACCACCGATTTGATTTGTCGGATCTATGCATTAGCATGTAAAATGAACATATCTGTAGTTGTAAGAATTAAAAATCTACAAATAGTTTTACAAACGGATAAATAAATTATAAAGAAAGGAGCCAAACAGTCTTTCTTTTTTACTTTTAGAAAAAGTAATTATTTTGTAAAGAACCAGAGTTCCTTTGAGAATTTGCCGAAGAACTAAATATTTGATGCGTAATATTCGGGTTTTTTACCATCTCACGATATTGTACAATTGGCCATGCAATATGTCAAGACGAAAAAGAGAGAGTCGCGCGATGCAAAAGGTAACGCACAAAGGAATCATGTATTTGATAGAGTTCATTTATGAATGAGATTTGTTTGGCTGTCGAATGGATGACACTTTGACACGATAACAAGCCGCACTAAATATGCGATTATTTCGAGAATTCCGTAAGAAAACACATATTTGTTATGGTTTCTTCCATATCATCAAGAAAACATCATCATCTTTCTGCTTTAAAAAATATTAATTTATTTTGAATTCTAAAAAAAAAGCTGGTCAAAATTGTCCTCTATATTGTACTATAGTACATATACCCCTAACAAGGCATTTTTACTTTAGCTCAGTTTTTACCATTTATGTGTGAAAAGAATTCTTTTTTTCTATTTGCACATCTCTAGTTTCATTTTCACTGGACTATTCCTTCCAGACAAGATAAAGAGAAAGAGAAGAGAGAAAAGAGGAAGGTGGTCACTGTCTCTGTATCTCCGCGTGTAGACTTCTGAGATAGAGAATTGTGATAAGTGCTGCAAAATTTTGTATACGTGGTTTATAATTAATTTACGAGGTTAATAAAGGTCAGAGTATTTTATCGTAAATTTAGGCATTAGGCATTAAATTAGGAGAAAATTGGAAGATAATTAATAGATAATAGAGCCGCCTATGTTGAATTGGTTTAGATTAGTGATGAATTAACTAATTGGATTGCTTGAGCAAGGAAAGATTTTATTGATAAGAATAGTAAATTAAAATAAGACGTTGCACACTAGACAATATGTTATTAGTAATAAATGTGATTAAGATATAATTGTTTGGTAAATAAAAAGTTCTGCCGAAAATAAGATTATATAACCCAAAAATGGTGAATTTAATTCAAAACTAAAGGATTTCATGTGTTCAAAATAAATAATAATTAGATTGATTTCAAATGTATCATTTGAACCGTTTATTTTAATCTTCATGCTGAGATAAGTGTTTATGTTTTATTTGTTTTATTTTTTAGATTGTTTTATATAAGATCAAGATGTTGAAAAATAATATTTTGATTCCTTCATTTTTCGGCAATTTTTTTTTTTTTTTTTTTGCAAACATTCACGCCCGTAGGCATACCTTTTCATTAATCACAACAAGTATAGATTTTAACAGAGTATAAAGATATGTTTTCGGCAAATTTTGATCACTTAATTTTCAAGATGTTGAACATATATGCTTGACTTATCAAATAGATAAAAAAAAAATTAATTAGTAGTTGCAATTGATTTACAATCTGAATTTGAGCTCATTAACTCTTTTGAGGGAACTTATCATATTAGATTTTAAAAGGAGAATTCTGTGTGAAAATCAAATTAGTTATTTTTTCCTCGAGAGTTCACTGACTGATTCAGTACAAATAAAACTTTAAGGATCATCTAATTATTTTTAGAAAACCCAAAAAAGAAATTTGGTACAATGAAAATCTCAAGTATCAATTTAACTATAATGAGAAAAATCTAATAACCAAAATTTAAAAGGCTTTAGACAAAGTCATATTCAATGTTTAGCCTAAACCGTTTGATCGATGCCAAAATTTTCACGAACGATTTAGATTCACATGAAAGTTTAAATTTATTAAGTTCTATATAGTTTCAAGAATCTTAACGCAGATAAGAAGGTTTGGACTCAACTTTGAATAAAATTTGTCCCGAGTACTTAAAACAAAACCAAATTCCTTCATTTATTGGTCCATTAAGAAATACGAATGAAAAAGGCGCCACTAATTATTGTCACTCTACAATTAATACTTCCAAAGTAATTGACCTGAATGTTTTTGAAAACATTGTGTGTTGAATCTCAATCAAATAAAAAACACGTCGAAAGCAAAACCAAGGTCATTTTCAGTCTTTTTGTTATCCGCGTTTGTGATTTGTAGCCTCAATTTGTGCTAAAAATTGGGAAGATAAGATAGAACTAGTTATTGGGAATTTGGGATTTGGGATGGTTAGCATGTGTCTTTGAATTGCTGGTACCGGCTTTGTCTGTCTATACCCTGGGGCGGACCCACATGGTCCGGGGGCAACTGTCTTTCTGAATTTTGAGTTTTAGTGGAGATCTATCGGTCCCAACCGAATTTATCCCTTTGAAATTTTTTTGTCTCTCTTTGAATATTTGATTTGTAATTTGGATTAAATTAAGGATTAAAATAAATAAATTTGTTGAATTTTAATTGGTAATAATTATAAGTTAGAGCATCAGAAATTATAAGTCAAAGTATTGAAAAGTATAAGTTAAAATATTATTTTTTATCGAGTACCCAATTAGTTAATGGATTTAAATTCAATTAGCTATTTAAATCCGTGATATTTTTTTTTGCCTCTCTGACGAAAATTCTAGATCCGCCCCTGTTTATACCTGTTCTGCTATGGAAAAATTGTGTATCTTGGATATGAACGAATACCTAATTTAGCATTAGATTTCTATTCTTTTTTTTCTTTTTTTTTGTGTTGATTCGGTCCAAATCTAAAGCAAAATTTTTATACTTATCCGCATCCAGATGTATTTATACTTCCTTTAAAAAAGTATTTACATCCTATGTTATTAGAATTAAAGACTCTAAATGTTGTAACATTATTTATTCTATAAAATCTTTAACTTCAATTTTATTATCAACATTCAGAAAATAAAAATAATAAACTTCAAATCAGTAAAATAACCCCCCTCCCCCTGTATCAAAATTCATTATTACAGCAATAAAATATAGGAAAAATTATTTTTATGCCACTCCAAAACATGAAAATTAGAAAATTACCACCTCAAAACATAAAATTAGTTATTTGCCACTTTAAAATCATTAAATTTATGAAATTGTATAATTATACATCTAATATACATATTTAATTAAATTATTCTGAAAAATATTGTATAAAAAAACGTATTTTGATATTTCCAAAATTACCCCTTACCCCTATAACTTCCATCTCTTCATGTGGGGCCCCTCTTCTCTACCTTCCTTTCGCCATGACTGAGCCAATCAAAGAAAGCTGAGATGCTCCGCTACCTCAGCCAATCAAAGAAAGCTGCGGCGAGTTGGATTCATGACAAGTCACTCGCTATTTCTCTGATAATCGCTGTTCAAATTGAGTAACGAAGCCCTTTTTATATATTTTTTTATTTGCGATTCATATCTTATGATGTTTTCTTTGGGTAAAACCAGAATTGCTATAATTCACAATCAATCTCCTAGTTAATAGCTCAAAAGGAGTATTGCAACAATTGAGAACCTAATCATTTCAATAATTTGGTAAATCATTGTTTTTTCATTTATTTATCTTTCTTGTTCATTTCTCAAATTATTATACTTGTAGCTTTTACAAATTTTATTGACTAATTTAATCTTTTTTTTTTTTGTGCCAGATACATTGCAGTAGGAGACGGGCCTTTCCTTCTCAGCTATGGCCAACAATACCAACCTTATGTAATTGCACCAGCTACGAATATTCACACAGAAGGTAGAGATGGCGAAAGGAAGGTAGAGAAGAGGGGCCCACATGAAGAGATGGGTGAATTTGAAAGGGGAAGGGGTAAAGGGTAATTTTGGAAATATCAAAATACATTTTTTTATACAATATTTTTCAGAATAATTTTAATCAAATATGTATATTAGATGTATTTTGTGGCAATTTCATAAATTTAATAATTTTAGAATGACAAATAACTAATTTCATGTTTTGAGGTGGTAATTTTCTAATTTTCATGTTTTGGAGTGACATAAAAACAATTTTTCCTAAAATATAACTTTTACAAGCCCCATTCCAGTTTTCCATTTTTTATTTTTTTTTACATTTTCATTTCTACCACATTTGTTCCCAATATTTCCTAAAAAATATTCAAGTGCATGACTACATCATCAAACTAGATTATTCTCTATTTACTTAAATTTTAAGACATTTCAAACTTTTCATAAAGTTCCACAATACTTCAACTCAGATTAAGTTCTTCATTGAATGAATTTAGCATCAAAGAGATGAGACTGTACCATTCAAGGCCTCTGAAATCTGAAATAAGCCGTTTGGGCCTTTTTCGGGGTCATTTTGGGTAATTAAACAAAGAATACGACGTAATCCGGATTGATGCAGTTGTTCCCTTGTTTTCCTATTAAAAAAAATTATCCTTTCTCGACAAACGTTATTTTTTTTATAATATTCTGCTAGTTAAAAAGATGAAATTATTAAGATAAATTAATCAACCAAATTTTATTAGTAGCACAAAAAGTTATTTTTACATAATCTATGAACTCACTCCTTAAACATTTTTTTATTTACGTACGTCGAAATGAACACTTGTCTATTGTGCAGATATGTTTATATTTCACGTGCTTATAATATTGAACGCACTTGTGTATTTCAGTTAAGATATAATTATCGACAGTTATCACATGATTTTGACCAAGTCAATTTGCATTATGACATCTGTCATGGTCTTATTTTTTTTTTAAGTAAAAGTTGGAGGTCAAGCCATCCGATTATTTAATATTCACACATTATTTTTTCTATGAAAATTTTGAGCTTGCGACTTCAACAGAGACTTCTACATAGAGAATTATCTTTACCACTAGATCAAAAACCAGTTCTCCGGTGTTCTTGATTTTTCAAAATCGTTTTTTAAACCCTTTATTGCGTAAATGTATATGACACCGATGCACATATAATTAGTGCGTAAATGCACACTTATTCAGTTTCTTCTTCTTTTAAATTGACCAAGACAGTTGAAGTTAAGGTATTGGAAACTACATACAGTAGTTCCACAATATGATGTTACATCATGAATTGTCAACGCAATTATATATGTTGCATGGTACACGTCAAATCAAAAATTTATTTTTTCTTTATCTGAAAAAGGAAAATATTCTTTCTGTACTTTCAAATCCGCAGGCATATCAAATATCAGAGATTCAAAACAAGTTTTTTAGAAAGTACTATTATTGCTGGACCGTTCTTTTTGTTGAATTTTAGTGATGTGGTCCGTACATAACTAAGGCAAATAGCCGAGATTTTTATTAATATCTAACATTAAATATAAATTATTAATAATATCCAGCTTGGCTGGGTATTTTTAAAAATGTCTAAACCGGTCATTTTTTTGCTGATTTCAGCAGGGATGTCGTCCCGATAATGTATCTGCCGCTATTGATGGACCTTGACAGCCCGTCGAGGTACAACTGGAGTGAAGCTAATTATACTAAAATAAATTAAATAAACTAACAACAATTAAATTATACTAAAACAAACTAACAAAAATTATACTAAAACAACTAACAAAAATTAAATTATACTAACATAAACTAATTTATGCTAATTACATATCAAAATGTTAATCTATCAACTATTTCACAAAAAAAAAAAAAATACCTGACCGGCCATTTTTTGGCCGGTTCTAATTTTAATTCCAACCGGCTAAAAAATGACCGGTTTTGACATTTTCAAAAATACCCAGCTAAGCTGGTTATAATTAATAATTTATTGTTAATGTTAGATATTAATAAAAATGTCAGGCAAATAGTAAGCAGCATCTAGAGGAATAATACTTGTATAATTTTTTAGAAACCATTTATATGAATCCGTATTCTCTCAGGTACCGTAAAAGGAATCTTTTACAATTTGTGAATCCGGACTCTTTTTTTAACGTTGCACGATTCTCAAAGTACAAATAATATTGGCCCTGCGCCATCTCGAGTAGGCACCCATTTTTAGTTAATTTGAAACCGTAAAGTAGTGGGTTCCACCGTCCAATAACTGAGAGAATACTTGTCCATAACAAACTAGAAATCAAAATTAAACAGGCATTTTTTACTATTTTACTCTATAGTACTTTTGTACTTTTTAAATTATTTTAATTTACTTTTTTTTGGTAAGATTTGGGTCAAGATTTCTAACATTTTTTTTTTTTCATATAGAATTCTAAATCTAGAGGTCCTACGAGGATTTTTTTTTAAAAACAGTAATTAAAATAATAAAAGTTAAAGAAACGATATGATTACGGAGTTTGTTATAAAAACAGTAAAAACCGAATAGGCTATTTGGTTAAGGGTTTTTTTTTGCTTCACCGAATAGCCTATTCGGTTTACAGGGCAATTTCTTCCGCAGGGCAATTCGCCACAGAAAATCCATGAAATGGCTTAACCGAATAGCCTATTCGGTTTGGTGCTTTTTTGGGCTTAACCGAATAGGCTATTCGGTTTAGTTTTTTTAAGACTAAGAAGAGCAAAAAAAAGAAATCTAATACTAAAAATTTGATTTTTTTTATTTAAATTATTTTGACTTCTTTTGATATATAATTAGCATATTTATACTAAAATACGATAGATTAATTGAAATTATGTTGAATAACACTAAATTATGTTAAATTACGCTAAGTTACATTAAATTACGGTAAAATACGGTAAGTTACGCTAAATTACAAATGAATAAGGACGATATCTTTACTGAAAAGGCGAAAAACGACGATGAAACTTCAAACGGTCATAAAACGGCGCTCGAGTGTCCGATTTCAACAAATGATCACTTTTCGGAAAGCTTGCGAAAATACGCATGCGTCCGTGCCAGCTATGCTGGATTTCGAAATTCAGAATCGCCAAAAAACTAAGGGAAGAGCCTCAAAACTTGAGTTGAAGTTTCCGATTAAGATTTTCATTTCTATTATTCAATCCAAGTAGCTCAGTAAATTAGTTACATAATGAACTTGTAGAATACCAATTTTTACTATTTTTAGAATTTTTTAGTATTTTTTATGATTCATGAAAGATGGCACAGAATCGGTCTATTTTAGCGTAATTTTGTGTAGTTTAGCGTAATTAGCAGAGTTATTGTAATTTAGTGTAATTCAACATAATTTATTGTAATACAGTGTAATTCAACATAATTTCAAGTAATTTAGTGTATTTTTTGTTGTTGCTAATTATAAATCAAAAGAAGTAATCTAACAAATAATTTAAACAAAAAATTTTAATTTTTAGTGTTAAATTTTTTTATTTTGATCTTCTTAGTCTCTTAAAAAAAAAAAAAAAAAATCCCTAAACCGAAATGGCTATTCGGTTTAGGCAAAAATTTCCCTAAACTGAATAGCCTGTTCGGTTTAGGGGTTGTTACACGAAAAGTTACACAGTGCAGAGATTTGTTCCTGTGAAAATCTGCTTAACCGAATAGCCTATTCGGTGAAGAAAAAAAAAATCACTTAACCGAATAGGCTATTCGATTTTTGCTGTTTTTATAACAAACGCCATAATCATATCGTTTCTTTAACTTTTATTATTTTAATTACTGTTTTTAAAAAAAATCCGTCCTACGAAGCAAAGCAAAGTTCCTGTTAGTCTTGGTCTCTCCGCGTGTACCTTGGAGGCTTGATAGTTCAAGCTAAGCACTATTTCCAATGATGGGGACAAATATTTGGTATATATCTTTGAATTATGGGTTGTTAGCGTAAGACCACTAAATATGTCATCAGTGACATATGTCTATTTTAATTTTTAATATTGACAATCCCCATTTAGAATATTTTAACGTCAAGAGTTTTTGCGGACTTTTTGTTCCAAAATAATATCAATTGAAGAATACGTTTACTTTAAATTTAAATGGTTTATAAAAAAATTAGGACACTAATAAATATATATTTTTTAAATATTAAAGACGTATACAGTAATAAACGACACGATTAACTGCAAAATAATTCAACAGATAAATACATAAAGTTATATTATTTTAAGTGTTATATTTCATATTAGACACATCAAATACATACAATTAAATTAGGAAAGAAAAAAAGTGATACAAGAGTCATCCAATAAAAAAAATGGAGATAAAAACTTAATCGGACGGACAAAATATCAATGATGTGTCATTGCTAGAATAAGTAGAAATATGACTATTATTATTCCACCTTCTACTCACCTAATACTTAATCTTACTTAAGATACTCAATCTTAAACGTAAAAAGGCTGTAGTATCGTTGATAGTTTCATTCTTACTTGAATTTATTTATGAACTTTAATACTATGGCTTTCAATATCAAACTTTCAATAAATATCAAATCCTTACCTATATATTTTTTTCTATTTTTATTTATAATTTGCAAATTGCTTATATAAATTAGCATGTTCATGAAATAAAATAATAAATATAATATAATATAAAAACATACAAAGTGAAATGCGAAAAACAAAAATTAAAAGTCAAACATTTATTATTTGGAAATATTGCGCAATTTTTTGTTCTTCTTAAAAGAATAATTTATTTGTTTCCATACTAAAAGATTGCGAACATTTTATATAATGCTACATATATATATTCAAGCGATTTTTATTATTTATCTTCCAAAACTTGACAATTATGATTAGATTAATATTTTTTTTTTCATGTGCCTTAGTGCGTGTTAAAAAAATCAGATAATAATAATCAGTATTAATCATATATTGTCACAAATTGAAAAACTTGCAGGGTAATTTAAAAAAAATTAACAAATCAAACTGTTAGTTTCCATAACCAAAAATTTGAGAGAAGATCTTATGGCTGTCGTTCTATGTTAAAAGGATTATATAAAAGGGTCCGCCTAGCTCTCCCCCGTGAACAATCCCCCGTTTCATCCTCCGACTTTGGATAAGGCATAAAATAGAGAGGGGACCACAACTGTCTCCGCTAAAAACAAAAGAAAACGCGTTATTAAGTGGGGGGACCGCATAACCGTCAGCTCATTTTATGAATTGGCGGTAAAGTATTCATATGTGACACAACAAGTATTCATCCAGCTATACGCAGGTATTCACCTTTGCAATAGAAGCATATTAGGATACATTACAACATTCATTACGCGTTATTAAGTGGGTGACCACACAACCGACAAAAGAAAACGCGTTATTAAGTGGGGGACCGCATAACCGTCAGCGCATTAATTAAGTGGGGGAACCACATAACCTTCAGCTCATTTTAGAAATTTGTAAAAAAGTATTCATCTGTAACACAACTAGCATTCATCCATCTATATAAATGTATTAATCTTTACAATAGAAGCATATTGGACACATCAATCACTCATCTTTTACACGTTTTTAGAGTTGAGTTTTTTTTTTCTCCGTTCAATCTAACCAATATTTCTGACGATCTGTGAGGAATTTTGCAAATCTAAAACCACGAATGTCTTCTACATAATTTTCTCTTTCAAATGAGATCCATGATGACATACTTTCGAGTTGTCCGTTGCACAAGTATTCATACCTCGTCACAAGTATTCATCTCTCATCGAGCAAGTATTCATCATCGTCGTGTAAGTGTAAATAGGTAATGTACCAAGAGTATTACAAACACAAGTATTTATACCTAAGATATTAAGTATTCATCCATAAACGTTGAAGTATTCATCTCTAAAACATCAAGTATTCATTCATACACTTCTAATTTTTTCAAAAATTTGTTTTTCTGTCATTTCTTAGTACTTAGGACGCACTTCACTAATTCACCATTAATTAAGCTTTGTTCTTTGCAAATAACTTGCTACTGCATGAGGAGAACATAGAGACGATAGATCTGATCCGGCGGTCGACAGTGATGGATCTAACCCGGCGGAGGTGGAGGTGGGAGAGGGAGGCGGCGGAGGTGGGAGGTGGGAGGCGGAGGCGGAGAGGGAGAGGTGGGAGAGACAGGTGGGGTGGAGGTGGGAGAGAGAGGGAGAGAGAGGAAAGAAATAAAGAGAGAATTTAGGTAATTAATTTGTAGGTCCCATTAGGTAGTTAGAATTTGAATTATAGTTAGAAAAAGAAGTTAGTTAGTTGGTGGATGAAATGAGGGATGGATAGATGGGGAAAGTATAATTACCCTATATAAAAAGGGTAATTATATCTTCCCCCATCTATCCATCCCCCATTTCATCCCCCAACTAATTAACTACCTTTTCTAACTATAATTTAAAATTTTAACTACCTAATTGTCCTACAAATTAATTACCCAATTTTCTCCATTTATTTCTTTCCTCTTTCTCCCTCCCTCTCCCACCTCTCCCACCTCTCCCTCTCCACCTCCGCCTCCACCTCCGCCCGCCTCTCCCACCTCTCCCTCTCGGCCTCCCTCTCCCACCTCCACCTCCGTCTCTCACCTCCGTCTCCCACCTCCCACCTCCGCCTCCTCTCTCTCCCACCTCCGCCTCCGCCGGAGTAGATCCATCACTGTCGACCGCCGGGTCAGATCCGCCTCCGCCGGGTCAGATCCGAGTTATTTGCAAAGAACAAAGCTTCATTAATGGTGAATTAGAACAGTGCGTACTAAGTACATATGGATGAATACTTAATGTTTTAGAGATGAATACTTCAACGTTTATGAATGAATACTTAATATCTTAGGCATAAATACTTTAACTTATATGTATGAATACTTGATATCTTATGGATGAATACTTTTTATTTGTTTGGTATGCACATATGTTTGTAATACTCTTGGTACATTAACTATTTACACTTACACGATGAGGATGAATACTTGCATGACGAGGTGTGAATACTTGTGCAACGGACAACTCGAAAGTATGTCATCATGGATCTCATTTGAAAGAGAAAATTGTGTAGAAGACATTCGTGATTTTAGATTTGCAAAATTCCTCACAGATCGTCAGAAATATTGGTTAGATTGAACGGAGAAAAAAAAATCCATCTCTAAAAACGTGTAATACTCTTGGTACATTAACTATTTACACTTACACGATGAGGATGAATACTTGTTTAATGCGGGATGAATACTTGCATGACGATGTGTGAATACTTGTGCAACGGACAACTCGAAAGTATGTCATCATGGATCTCATTTGAAAGAGAATATTGTGTAGAAGACATTCGTGGTTTTAGATTTGTAAAATTCCTCACAGATCGTCAGAAATATTGGTTAGATTGAACGGAGAAAAAAAAAACTCATCTCTAAAAACGTGTAAAAGATGAGTGATTGATGTGTCCAAATATGCTTCTATTGCAAAGATGAATACATTTATATAGATGGATGAATGCTAGTTGTGTTACAGATGAATATTTTTTTTGCAAATTTCTAAATGAGCTGAAGGTAGTTAGAAGTCCCCCACTTAATTAATGTACTGACGGTTATGCGGTCCCCCACTTAATTAATGCTCTGACAGTTGTGCGGTCCCCCACACATGTTGTTTGTCCCCTACTTTCTTGTTGTAATATATCCAAATTTGTTTCTATTGCAAATGTGAATACCTTCATATAGATGGATGAATACTAGTTGTGCTACATATGAATACTTCTGCAAATTTCTAAAATAAACTGACAGTTATAAATTCTAACTAACTAACTACCTTAATTAATGCAACTGACGGGGATGAAACGGGAGATTGTTCACGGGGGAGAGCTAGGCGGACCCATATAAAAAATGGTTTGAGTGATTGTTGGAACTTGGAAGTGACGTGCGTGCCGGGATGAGTCATGAGTACAGTGCCTCCAAACTTTAAATAATAATAATAATAAGTTAAAAACACACTATATTCATATATTGTGAGCACTTAAGTCTTAAGCTGGTTCCCAGCCTTCCAGGAGTGAACACGGATGACGGATGGCTTACGGAGCTGATAGTGGTAAACCCAAACCCGTATCCGTTTTTATTTTCTAATACGGACATAGATTGGATGTTAGGATGTTAGGATGTTAGATGGATACATAAACGGATCAGATCGAATGTTTTTAACAATATAAATATAAGTATTATTAAAAAAATATTAAAGTTTATAATATTGAGTAACATAAAATTTTTAAATATAAAATTTTCATAGTATATATCTACTATTCGGGTGCATATAATTAAAATTTAAAATCATATGTTTTTGTATCTGCACTAATATTCAAATATTGGATATTTGTATTTAACTTTCAAATAAGGATCCAATATTACCTGCTTTGTTTTCAGTCTTTTTTGCTTTGTTCAATTTTTTGTACTTTTGATATACACTTTTTTACTTCTCAAATGTATTGATATTTTTTAATCAAAATATATTTAAATTAGTGATAAAAGTGTTTAAATATTATGCAACTACGGATAAAAATTCTAACTCTTTACTTATTCGCTACGGTATTAACTTGAAATTCTTTACAATTATTCTGAAAAGACTTGTAAATTCAGATGTAAACAATTTACACGAGTATAAATACTTTGAGTGCAAATAAAATATGCAGAATATAGGATGCAACAATAATTTATCCTTTATTCATATTTTGCTTATAACTCTATTTCTGCATATTGATATGCAAGTTTAGTTCTCTATTTTATTTCAGGAGGTCTGCTAGTATGCTAATTGAAACATTCTAAATTATTTATTTTTCCATTAAAAAACTCAATTTCTTATTTTCCATCTTAAATTAAAATACTTTCTTATATCTCCCTGTACTCATTAAATCTAAAAAAAATCAATTTAATTAATCATTTAGTCTTATTTGATAGTTGAAATATATGGTTGGCCCTATTTTAAATGGACATGTCCATTTGATTTGCAACACTATCTCTTTCTCTAAGGTCACGCCCAGCACCAGTTGTGCATAGAGTGGAAAAATCGTGTCGTGACTTTGGTCCCGTGCTGTGTTGTGCTATATCGTGCTATTACTAATTTTATTTTTTCACATGTCATGTCATGATGAAAATGTCGAGGGGTAGTCACGCCACGTTAGTCATGCCGTGACCAAGTCGTGCAGTGACTAAACGTGCCGTAACCGGTCACATTTGACTATTTTTTGTAATTTAAATTTGTTTATTGAAAAAACTCGGAAAAGACTTAAAAAAAATGTAGAACTATTCTTTAAAATATTACAATGAAGAATTAGTGTTAGAAAACAATGTGTCGTGACTAAATGTGTTGTTTCTCCTGTCGTGACCAAGGCGATTTCTGTGTTGTGCTATGTTTTTTGCCAATAATTGATCATGGCACGGAACACGCGAATCACGACACGTAACCGACATGCGTGCCGTGCTGTTCGGTGTTGTGCCATTCTGTGACAGAGTCGACTCCAGCGTGCTATTTTGACCACTCCAGTTATGCAACCTTTGCGGCCAATTTAATCATCATAAAAAAAACATACAAAATACAATCTTGTGATACAGTTTTATCAAAAGACAGGCTGACGCTAGGTATAATCACATAGATAATGACAGAGTACCGCAAGTTAAATAAACATGTCTATTTAATAATTTGGTAAAAAGGTATTTCAACTGGGAGCAGCTTGGGTCCGATGTCCATCGGACTCAAAGTGAGTTTGATGGGTTCGATGATCGTCCGATCTACTTTAAGATTCGCACACACAACTTTCGTGTCTGCTTTAAAATTCGTGCGCACAAATTTTAAAGTGAATCGGACGGTCCAACCCATTGGACCAAGCTGTTCCCATTTCAACTGTTGAATAAGACTAAATGATTATTTATTTATTTTTGATTAAAAGGTCTAAGCCCATTTCATTACTGAAACTTTAAGTTACAGGATATCAATAGTCAAGTATATCTCACATTCAAAATGATACCCTGAGTACTACAGTTCCAAAAGCCATATAAGGCACCAACAACAAAAAACATAGCCAGCAAGATAAATTTCTAAGTGTAAGCCACATCAGGGTTGAGACTAAGCCACACACAGGGGCTAAGGAAAGTATTACTAATGTTTTGCAAAATAAGAACAGAATTATCAAGTTTTTATGCATCGGCCAGAGTAGTGTCCCTGTCATAGAGCACTAGCTGACCATCATCAGCCATCATCGGATCTTCATCAGTCGGGTGCCAGATGTTGAGGGGAATCACATCCGTATCCACCGGGAGCCATAGAGCTGTCTCAGCTTGAATCTTTGGCGTCACATGACCTGTCCAATATTAAATCAAAGAAAGAATGAGAAATATGATTTGCCTTGGAGATTTAATTGTACTAGTGTTAAAGCAGAGATCGTTGCTGTGCTTCCATAAAGTCCAACAAACGGCACTAACAACTAATAAAAAAACCAATTTTAGATTGAGCTGGTAATTGATTTGCAAAGTGAAGAATGTCAGAAAGCTTATTCCAAGAAGGACTGAGGCTCTGGCATGCGCCCAACCAGAACCAGACTTGCTTGGCAAATTGGCATCGAACAAATAGATGGTCCATGGTCTCAAGTTGATCACAGAACTGGCAAGTAGTGAGTCATGTCCACCCTCGCTTAGTCAATTTATCCTTGGTGAGAATTTTCTTTTTATGGGTAAGCCACATAAAATTTGTATTTTCAAAGGTATAGGTAATGACCACCCAATAAAGGCTGATAAGGTAGTTTCCCTCTATAATTAAGCATTTTATAAAGGGATTGAACTGTAAATTTTCTAGAATGGTCCCATCGCCAACTTAGTTGATCATGAGCATGTGTAAAATATGTCTGACTAACTACGAGTAAAAGTTCTAGCCATTCTCTATAAAGGATCTCGGTAAAATTTCTACAAAATCTAATACTTTGACCTTGGGAGTGAATAACTTTCTGTAATGAAATGTCAGGGGTAGAGCATATTTCAAAGAGATGGGGGAATCTAGATGCCATGAAACATGTTTGAAACCAGATATCTGTCCAGAATAGTACTGAGGTCTGGACCCCTGGAGTATATGAGGTACTAACTTGACCTAATGTGTCAAGAGCTGTAATAGCTGACCAAAATGCTGAATATGGAATTCGAGATGAGTCAGAATAATATTTGACTAGAATAATATGTTTCCAATTACTGTGATAGGTAGGGTCATGAAACTTCCACCACCATCTCATCAGTAGAGAGAGATTCATCTGTTTCAAATCTAGAATTTCTAACCCTCCAAATTCTTTTACAAAACAAGATATTTTCCAAGAGATTTAAGTATATTTTCTCTTAGTGGGGCTGGCACCTTGCCACAGAAATCTAGGACAAATTTTATCGATAGATTGAATAACATGAGCAGGAATCTTAAGGACAGATAGAGTATACAATGGGACAGCAAAAAGGACTGAGTTCAGAAGAGTCAGTCGTCCTCCTAAGGAGAGTAAACTACCCTTCCAGTTTTGCAATTTTTTTTCTACTTTATCTATAAGAAACATCCAATCAGTTTTGGTCATTTTATGAGTATGCAAAGGTAATCCTAAATATTGTATAGGGAATTGGGCTGTTGTACATCTGAAATTTTGAGCTAAAAGATCTATCCTATGTATTGATAGGGTACATGGCTGTTTTAAAGTAATTCATTTTGATCTCTAATAGGGCTTCAAAAGCCAAAAGTATCCACCAAACATTTTCAATATTGTTGGCATCAGCCTTAAGGAAGATAATAATATCATCTATATATATAGTGACAATTAGAGAAATAATGATTATCTAATAATGTACGGCCTAATCCCTGAATAACCTCATTGGATCTGCCTTTTTGAAATATCTTACTAAGAGAATCAGCTGCTAAGATATAAAAGATAGGGAGAGAGGTTCTCCCTGTCGTACCCCTCGTTTGCAATAAAAATATTGAGCAAGTGCTCCATTGATATTAATACAAGACTGAGAGCTATGGAGCCATTCTTTTATCCAGGTAGTCCATTTTATGCCAAATCCTCTACTATGAAGTATGTCTATTAAATATTGCCAATTTATTTTGTCGTAAGCTTTCTCAAAATCAACCTTGACAACTACCCCTTGTTCATTAGTAACTTGGCAATGTTGAATGAGACTTAATATGACATTATCTAGAATAAATCTATTTTTGATAAAAGCAATTTGACTAGGGTCTATGATCCTATGCATGATAGATTATAACCTGGAAGTTAGCATTTTGGAAATTATCTTTAAAGCTACAATTGACCAGACTAATCGGTTTGAAAACTAAATGATTAATTAAATTAAAAAGATTCTAATTTAATGAGCATTGAAATAAGAAAGTAGTTTAATTTAAGATGGAGAAATAAAAAATTTGAGTGTTTTGATGATAAAATAGACAATTTATAATATTTCAATGAGTATACCGACAATTGTTTGTTTTTTTTTTTTTTTTTAAGATCATGTCTAAGACGGCTGGTCTTAAGTATTGCCTCTTATTATCTTCTAAACCTAATCTCGAGTGAATGTTATGAAAACAAATATATCCAAACTCTTTCTCCACTTTAACAAAAATGAGGTTTTTCCTTATCAAGTTGTTAAGTTGTACTTCTTTTTATCTTTTTATAGCATAGACACTTGTAGCCACATATTTTACTCGATATTTTAAATTAAAATCTCATCTAGTTTTCGCTCTTTCTTTTTTTTTTTGTATCACAATTAAGTCTAAATCGCAATAGTGAGAAATATATGTTACTATCATCAGAGCATAGTATAAGTAGCACAATAAATCAATATAAAATAACAAAAGTCGCCATACGACACATGATATCGAAAGTAAGAATAGTTCGGAGATTTGGCATAGAAATAAAATATACATAAGATTTTTAGCACAGTATGTTAGATTTTCCGTGTTGATTTGGTCCAGATCTCAACAATTAGTTTAGTTAATATTAATAAGATAAAATTTCATCTATATCCTTAAAAAATTTCGAGACGCTTCAAAAACTTCATACAAATGGCACTGCGTATTGTTATCCAATATTTTCAACATAAATGCCTTATGTATATTTTAGTTCCTAGTAATAAGGAAAAAATAATTTATTTATTTAATTATGACACATACAAATATCACTGTGTATGCGTCATAATTAGAGAAAGAATTATTTAGCCTCATAAGCTAGTTAATTAGGAGATTGAACATTTCTTTTATACATTCTACATATTTCTTATTTTTAAATATAGGGTAAAATGTGAAGTTTATAAATTTGAAATGAGTTGTAATAGACAAGACAATAAACTGAGTAAATTTATGAGTTCTGAAAATTTTGCAAGGGTAAACATGAAATTTAAAAGGGTAAATATGAAAATTGAGTTATTAATTTTAGAAGGAAACATACGTAATTTTAAATTTTAAAGGGTATATGAAATTTTCTCTATTAATAAGAATAGATGAGAAGGAAAAATATTTCTCTAGCTTCGCTTGAGTCTTGACATCACCGACTCTTTATTTTATTTTCCTTCTGTTTAGGAAATGTTTTAAAAAGATTCAAAAGAACCAACCAAACGACCAAAATTCCGTGTTTGTTGCTATCACTCGGAAAATTAGAGACCTCCAAAAAAAAAATCAAAATAATCGGCTCCAAACTGCATGCCCTTACCTTTGGTCATATATTTTTCAAAATTATTAAAAATATCAGATTCATAAATATACGAGCAGACCGCTCGTTGAACTTTTGAACTCGGTATTATCAATTTTCCTCTCAACATGGTGTCTCAAATATTAAATTTTGAAACCTCGTAGGAAAAATTATAACCAATTAGATTTTGATATAGATCATAATTGACAGGTTTGTGAATATGAAGTGATGTGTGATTTTCCAAAAACAATTATTTTTTTCATGTCCAAAGACACTTCAAAATGAAGTTGAATAAAATAAAGGTGATGTAGATTGTATGTAATTATTTTCTAAAATAAAAAATTAAAACATAAAAGTGCAGACATTTTCATACTTTCATACTTTCAGAATTTATTATATTTATATATGATATTGGGGAGTGAAACAGGTCTGATGGATATCAAATCAAACTTGGTGATTTGATGTTCAGCCTCAATCATTTGATTCACGTCGAGATTTGCGTATCCGGTTTAGATTCATGAGAAGTTCATAAATATAATTTTCACACGAATCTCGATACTAATCGAACGAACCAGTCTGAATATAAGACTGAATTTGATGTTTTGCCCATCGGACCCCTTTGCTATGATAATAATGATATTGATGCTCAAAAGTGAGAAGACTATCAGCTCTCCCCTTCATTGGGCCTTTTTTGGGGTAGTGATATTAACACCACGTTTTATTTTATTAACACAACATTTTTAAATATTTGAGTGAAATGGACAATTTTGTCCCCTCGTAAATGTCACTGTAGCTGTTGACATATCTTTCCTTTATGTAATTATATGCTATGATCATTTATTACTAATTAGTTTCCATAACAGTTCGTTTTTCTCTTCTATTTTGTAAACATTTTAAAAGAGGAAAAAAAATATATAATTTCAACCATTAAGTGAAAGGAGAATGAACCAATTTATTATCTTGTTCATTATTTTTTGTGATAAATTCAATAAATAATTTGGTAGTATGTATTTTTATTGATTCAGAACAACACAACTATATTGCTTGAGATTCATTTAATTATTCTTCTAGTTATATATTTTTAAATCTATATGCATATCTAAATAAAATTGAAAGAAACAAATTATAATTCAATTTTGTTATTATATAAATAAAATAGATGAAGAATAAATGAAGAAGAATGCTTGGACATGATTAAAATTAAGTAATACAATAATGGCGTTGATTGAAGAATCAATTACTTTTATGGAGAAGAAGATATTAGAAGCTCAAGGATTACATACGATATGAAACTATGTTTAATGAATTTATTGTTTAATTGTTTTACTTTTGGTATAAGACCCTATCATATATATGGTAATTAATATGCCTACTATTTTGATTTTCACAAAAAAAAAAAAAAGTAAACAAAGAAGGAAATATAGGAGACATTAATATACGTAAAAGACTTATTTTGAAAATGGAAATATTTATGAAGGACAAATTTGTCTAAATAATTAAAATATTTGAATGTGTTGTGTTGATAAAAGAATTAGTGTTGTTAATATCATCTCCCCTTTTTGGGTAATTAATAGAATTAAGGGCTTGATGCTGTTGTTCCTCTGTTTTATCTTTCCTCTCCCAATAACTAAGATGCTTTGAACTTCTTTTTAAAGTCAGCACACCCCCCCCCCCCCCCCCCCCCCCCCCCCCCCCCCCTCATTCACGTTCACGTACCTGCAAATTAAAAGTTCATTCAGTCGTCAGAATTTGATCTTGATTCTTGACTTTTTATTGTGAAAGACTATATATATAATAATAATATTATTATTATTATTATTATTAAATGGTAGTCTAACTGTCCAAGTTACTGTAATTTGAATCATGTGGCTTTCCAATTAGACCAAGAACTTGCCTCTGCTTTTCCAAAAGAGAAGTTACCTCCAGGGTAAAACATAATTTCTAAGAAGGCATGCTGTTCCAAGATCCAGCCTAGACAAAAACAGAAAGCACCTCAGTCCTCGGATCATATATTATTATGAAAATGTCTATTTTGGAAGGGGACAAAGAATTCAGCTTATTGATATATTACAAACGACCGTATCTCTTATGGAAATTTCCCATAAATAGACACGTCAGCTTATTCAAAGTGAACAGGAACGGTCAGTGAAGAATGGAAAAATAAAAAATATTGTCTATATATCCTGGTTTTTTAGAAAGTAAGACAATAATATTTTATTTTAAAAAATCCGACAATATTGTATCTATTTTCTGAATGCACAAGTTATTCTGAACTCATGCATTCAAACAACAGAAAAATATTGAAAAAATGTATCAAAACCAAAATTTTAAGTACCAAATAATAAACGCAGTCTATATAAACTCATAGCACTGAATATACATGCGTTCAATCAGCTGTTTTGATACTTAGAAAAAAATTATTTCAACATGTCTAGCTGTTTAAAAATAGAAAGCAGCTCAGATCATATATTATAAACGAGCGTATTTCTTATGGAAATTTCCTATATCTAGTACACGTCAGTATGTTCAAAGCGAGCAGGAAATCCTTGAAGGATGGAAACTTTGTCTAGGTTTTTACATTAATAAAATTTAATAATAAATTTTTGTACAACACTTCTTTCAAAAAAAGTTCTTTCAAAAAACATTTGCCAACACTATGTATATACACCAGTATACATATACATATGTTCACAAGTCATTTTGAACTCATGCATTTAAATAACCGAAATTTACTTCAGAGGTCTCTGAATCCAAATTCAAAATTTCTTTTTTGGTCAAAATTTTGAGTTACTTTATAGATCCGAATTTGTTTAAAAGAAGCTCATATATATGATGTGACCCACTACCAAAGATCAGGATCTAAAATTAGGATCTGCCAAGATATACCATAATCTACAAGATGGATCCTCTGCGGGCCACTGATATGAGCTTTATATATATACATAAGAGAACTAACTGTAAATTAATATATATATATACACACACACACACACACACATCGAAATCTAGAGGCCGCAAAATTTTTAACCACAGAAGAATCTACAAGAATCCTATGCAGGATCCAGATATATAATTATGAAAGATATGTATTAATCATACTTACACACTTGACTTGAAGATATTCACCGAATTTTCCAACGAACCAAAATTTTCTCTTACACGGTCCCACACTTGTTGGACATCATCCAGTGAATATGTAGACTTGTACATTAATTGTCTGAGCAGTTGTACATGCGAGTATGAAAAAATATTTCTGATGTGACCGTTGTCGTTCATGCACTTGACCGTTCAAGTCAATTTCTATTCAAAAAAGGTGGTATAGGTATAACTGGAAAGCCATATATGCATGTATGACCACACATTGGGAAAAATAGAAATACATACAAAAAAAAAACACACGTGTAACAATACGTATGCACTAAGAAATTAACTTGTAGACTACGCTCTAACACCTTCCCTTCCATGCATCTGCCAAACAATTTCATACTCTCTATGTAGAGGCTTCATGCACTAGCTAGGCTACTATATATACATGTAGTGGCCTCTGTTAGAATTCCCTTCTCCCCAAATCAATACTAAATATTTGCCTCATTCCATCAGATTCTCTAATTTAAACTTCTTACTTGAATTAACAAATAGCTAAAAATGGAGGCCGAGATGCTCCATGATGGTCCTCGAGAGGATCAAGATATCTCACGGGAACATCAGATGCGGCGCTTGTCATCCTTACCAAAGTTAGTACATAAATTTTATATTTTTAACCTAGAATTTGATAGAGACATGAAATCATATATGTGTTAAAATAGTGCATTTGCATGTAGGGAAATAAGACAGATCTTGGCCTTCAATTCTCTACAAAACAGCATTGTCTTAACGTTAGAGCCTCGCCTTCGCAAACTGGTAAGCAAAAGAATCTCTAGTTAGCATACATGTGCACAAATAATAAAGGAAATATATAGTTACATACGATAGTTATCCATGGTGAGTAATAGTAAAAATTATGGTTTTAATATAATTCCTCTTTTTTCTCAAAAGCTTAACGAGAATACAGCCAAAAGTAAGCAAGAAAGAAAAAATAAAATTAAAAGAAACTATAACGTCTACACTAAATTAAATTGCATCTCTTCCTCCGGACAACAAAAATATATAGCAGTAAGTATATATCTCACTGAAGTTCAAGTGCGCAGGATACATATAATTAGAAGAGCATGCAAAGATTATTCAGCATATGGAAATACAACTTAATTTATAAGAGTACATCAGATTCCATGCTATACATGAGGTGGGGAACAAGCAGCTGTTGAGTAAATGTTCAACTCTTTTGGCATACTGCTTGCAGAGATAGCAGATGCTTTTCTGATGATTTTTTAATATGAACCACAACAAATAAATAACAAGATATATTAGACTATTAGTATGGTTCGCACACACACACGCACACATATATAGAGGTGGGCTATATATCATGCTTTGGGAATTAAAGTCCCTCTTACACACACCTCTATATATCTATATCTATATATATAATATTAGTAAGGCTACAGTACTTTGCAAATTAAAGAGGGTGTTTTACTTCGGGCTACTTTTTCAATTTGCAAAATTCAAACAACCAATCCGAACCGTTCAACATGTTCTAAATGGTAAAATGTGCTTGGAGACCAAATTTTACATTTTTTGGAATTTTTTTACTATTTATTAAGCCACTTTTTTAATCGCTGATCCGGTGGTCCAGAAAATTTTACTGTTTACCGTCGGATTAGCGATTGAAAAAGTGGCTTAATAAATAGTAAAAAAATTTCAAAAAATGTAAAATTTGGTCTCCAAGCACATTTCAATATTTAGAACATATTGAACGGTTTGGATTGGTTGTTTGAGTTTTGCAAATTGAAAAAGTAGCCCGAAGTAAAACACCCTCTTTAATTTGCAAAGCACCGTAGCCTTACTCATAAATAATATATATCTATATCTATATCTATATATATATATATATATATATATATATAGTATATATGTCCTTTACTATGAAGAGTTCGACTCTGATTTATTGATATCCTTCACACGATTGGTATAGGTACGAGAAGAGGTGGAACATGCTCTCAGCCGCATACCGTGGAACCTTGAGAGGTAAAATGCGATTCAAATATCTATCTTTTTTCTTAAAATAAATGAACTGAGTATATACTATTAAGGAGAACAAATCCTAATTTTCGTTTCCATATTCACTTGTTTCATCTCAGACAATCACAAATGCAAATAACAACATCTCCAGAGGCACCTCAATACCAATTAACATTCAAAAACCCACCTAAAACCCCGATATTTTCCGGTGCCAAAATTCGGGATTTTGAAGGAAACCCGCTTCAAATCCTGCTAGTTGTTGGAGCCACCAGATCCCCTTGTTATTCTCCATCACCAATCAAAATTGAACTAGTAGTTCTTGATGGAGATTTCCCTTCACATGATGATTGGACGAGAAGCGAATTTGAGCGAGCAATAGTGAAAGAGCGTACTGGTAGAAAGCCGTTGCTAACAGGAGATGTTAGTAACATTACCTTGAGCGGTGGAGTTGCAATGATTGGAGATATCCAGTTCACAGATAACTCGAGCTGGATCAGGAGCCGGCATTTCAGGATCGGTGTCAGGGTTGTGTCAGGTAGTTATGACCAAAGCGTGATAAAAGAAACCATGACGGAGAGATTTACTGTCAAAGATCACCGTGGTGAATGTAAATTTTTTCACCCTTTGCTATATATCTATAATTCTTTCACTCTTTCTATATATATATCATTTATAATTTAGTTGCTGTAAATTAAAGCTAGTTAGCTAGTATGGGGCCCCAGCAAATTAGTAATAAACTAATAATGAAACAAGTGAACCAAACCCAAAAAAGGCAAAAATTTATACGTAACACATAAATATTACAAACCTAACTAATAGATCATCTCGCTGAGATGCTGATGAAATCCAATCAGTATCAGTCAACATATACTGGCAAATCAAAGAATTAATATGCAACAAGTATGTAAAATCATACATAAGGCACGATTCGAGCCAAAATATAGAATAAAATAGAAACCCCTTGAAGGTTCTTCAATATAAATTGATCTCCACATTACATCACTACATGACATGTAACATGACCGTTGCATGAACAATTATTGATTTCGTTTCATTTCAACTTTAAATAATATTAGATGGTCCCATCATGATCTGCTCTAACATTTTAAAACATACAAACACCAAACTAATTAAAATAGTAACAAGCTATCTTATTCTGTCTTCAAAATTTGACCCAAGTCAGTTTAAGTGTAAAATTTTCTCAGCACAAATACCTAACACATGACATGTACTGTATAATTATGTACAGTGTGCAGGAAACATTACCCTCCAGTTCTGACAGATGAGGTGTGGAGACTGGAGAAGATTGCAAAAGATGGAGCTTTTCACATCAAACTCTCTGAAAACAACATAAACAACATACAAGATTTCTTGAAGCTTCGGACCGTCGACGCTAGTCGACTCCGCCATGTCAGATCTCAACTATGAGCTGCTAATCATATTGTTACTATATAATCATTTTCAGAAAGATACTAAGTTCAACACTTTCATTAGTTTAATAATTCCTAATTATAAACATTTTATTTTATTTTCAGATTCTCAATAACATGCCAAAACAAATGTGGGAAAAGGTAAATAATCACGCATCGACATGCAATTTGGGGGACAAGATTTACTTGTGCAGAGGTCAAAATGTTGCGATCTTCGTAAATTCGATTTGCCAAGTAGTACGGATTACAGTGCATGGCATTCCCTGCACATTCAAGGATCTGACAAAGAATTATAAGGTCAGCGAAGAAATTTTGTGATAGAAGTCTCCATAATTGTATCTAACTATTTATCATATATTACCCACTCAATTAAAATAATATCTTTGTTGCCATTATGTGGATTCAGGACTATGTACAGCTGCTGGTACGAGAGGCTTACAGGCAATGGGATAACTTGATGGAAGCAGATGAATTTGATGCAGATGTCACTTTAATCCAAAGTAAATAACATCTCATTTGATATTTTTTTTACTTCTCTATTTCATTTCATTTATTATGTTTTTCTGCATTTTTCTTTTATTTATTTTTTCTTATAAGGCCAAAGTATGGGACAAGGTGGAGTGGGGCCAGTGCAATGGTATCCAAATAGTAGCCAAGACAGTGGCGTAATAGAATTTATAGGAGATGCTGATGAAGGCAGTTCTAGCAGTTTCCAGTTTGATCAAGTTGGTTCAATGGATTGGAGCCATGACTTCAACCAAATGCCTTGAAACTAATTAAACCTCCAAAAGAAATGCTAGAAGGAACTTGTGACATGACTCAAATATTGGTAAATATTTTGTAACATAGGGAAAATATCAAAAAAGAAAAAAAGAAAAGAAAAAAGAAACAGTGGATTGTATATTGTACAGTGTAAAGAAGAGTCAGTTGCCCTGGTTGCTTGCACAAGACAAGGTACAAAGTGCAACCAAATTGAGGCGTATATATACCTGACTCTATGATTTCTAGTAGTAAGATGTGCAGTGTGTATAAGTTTCTAAATTTCTATGTATATATTTTCTTTTCTTCTTGCACAAATATCTCAATGTAAATTTTGTAAATTGACAGATGTATGAAAAAATATGTAGCAGTAAATTCATTTGTATATTATTGTAAGCGCCTTACAAAAACCTTGTTGAAGGCTTGAAGAGTCTTTGCCCTTGTCCCCTCTTCATTGGATTATATCTGAGGTAAAATTTACTGATTTTGTTAAATTATATAATAGAGGCCTTTCCAATTTCTGGATTTGTTAATGCCAACCCCTCTTCATTGTACGCTGCATGAAGCAAAAACTACTCTGTCAATAACTGTCCCCCCAAACCACTGCTATAAGCTGAGTGCTGTTAAAACTAACAGGTATAGTTAATAGTTGGCATCTTTATTGGTTTTTTTTGTTCTTTTAGACAAACAAAACGGCTTTTGTCAAATTATAAAATGAGAAACTAGATTTTGGTTATCGTCCCCATCAAAAGTACTGTGGCCTTTCCTTTCATTGCTTGAAGTACTGTGGCCTTTCCTTTCATTCCTTTTCAAGCACCGGACCACTGATTTCTGACTTCTAGTAACGTACTAACTCATGGATCCTTGAATTTGTAGTCCAGGACATGAAAAGATGAATATCTAAACAAGTGAGGCTATGGTACTATGCGTAGCACAGATTGATTCGTACTATGGATTAATATCTTCATTTTCTTTTTTGAAGGTTTAATATTTTCATTTTTAAAGTTCAAATAGTTAATATGAACCGTTCAATATAATCTCCATATGAAAATATACTTGCAAATTAAATTTTATATTTGTCAAATTTTTTTTACTATTTGTTTAGATAGATAGAAAATCACTACTAAAAATAGTAAAAAAGATTGTAAAATTTGTAAAATTTGATCTACGAATACAATATCATAATATTTATATGAAGATCATGTTAAATAATTCAGATCAACTATTTGAACTTTAGAAACGAGAATATTGATCCATAGTACTGACCAATCCGCACTATGCATAGTACCAATATCACAATAGCACCAAAAGGAAGTCGAACAGAAAAGAGAAACAAAGAATAATAAACACTTTAAAATCACAAAAAACACAAATTAAGCCGGTGCTAGTATAAGAGTTCAGGAATCAATAAAATAGTATAAAAAAAAAAAACTCCAAGAAAAGAAAGAAATCGAGGGGTTCTCCCTAGTTATTTTCTCCCATCTAATCACTAGCAGACCATACAAAAGAAACAATGCATCATATCAACAATATCCTCTTTGTATGGCCCCGCATGACAGAGAACCAACTAGGCCTTCTTGGGATTCTCGTCCTCTTCAGGGTCGCGAAGGGTGCCAAACATCCAGTCCATCCAGACGGTGTAGTGGCCGTAATTGTGGCGGTACGTTGTGTGGTGGATGGTGTGGTAACCCGCACCCATCACAGGCCACACCTTCCCGTGGATGCAATCATGGATGTTGGCCGTCCATACCGCCTCGCAAAAGAGCAAAGCCACGTGAGTGGTGAAGTGGCACGGTATGATGAACAATGCAATCACGTGCGGTACAGCTTGTAAGATACCATCCAAGGGATGGAATGCAAGTCCTGCAAGAAAAGATGGATATTTTTCATGCCAAATTATTTCAGCTGCAAAAGGTTGACAACGCCCTGGCTAGCCCAAAATGCTTTTTTTGGTTGTTACAGAGTATTAAAACTTCCAACTGGCTTTACTATTTTCTACAAAACTTTTGCAATAATGACCCCATTATCTAGAAATTGCAGAAAAGATCCTATCTGCACTATATTTGAAAATAATAAGCAGCTTGGTATAGCATTTTACTTAAATAAAAATAATAGGACGATGAGCCTATATAAGTTAACACTTGCTACCTTATGTCTATTACTCGTATAAGATTCAACTATATCAAGAAAGGTCCCCAATTTTCTTCTATTGTTTTGTGACAATGGTGTTTAACACAAAATACAGTCTGAAATAAAAATATTTATTTTTCTTAACAAAATTATAATGGCATACTTTCAAAATTAATGTCATTTATGTCAAATCAAACACTACAAGTTCACAGAAAATAAACAAACTAACCCGCAAAAGGAGAGAGCGTGTTCTGCTTGTTGTAGATGTGGTGAGTGGCATGGAGCCACTTGTAAAGCGGCTTAATATCATGCAACTCCCGGTGCATCCAATAAATGCCGAACTCAACAAAAGCCAGGTACACCGCCAGATAGACAAAGTACATGGGCACGCCGACATCACGTATGGTTGCGAAACACTGGGTCCAGCCAGACTCAACCATGTATTCTGAGATGGATGGCAAGGCAGTATACCATGGCATAGCCTTCATTGTCACTATTATTTGCAAATACATGGCGTTGTTTGTTGGTATTGCATCTGAAAAAAAATAGTTGATTTTGATTATTCTACAGTATACTACATGACAAGTTTACAAGTGGGGGTAGATGTGATTAGAAAACCATCACTGCTCAGCTAAACAAAAGGGAAAGCTAACTTGATAACTAATAAGAAAACGATTATCAAATCAGTACTGCGTGGGGCAAAATATCTCATGTCAATAACTGAAAAACTGTACTTTGAGATAATAAGAGATCCCTTATGAGCAAATTAATGCTTTATGAGATTGTGCTAGTAAGGGTTACTAATTAATGCAATTATTTTCCATGAATTTTCTTTTCCTGGAATCATATTATTTCAGTTTACTCCTAAAGTGATCAAATATGCAAATCTAAGGGTACAGGGAAAACAAAATCAATTTGAACAAATTTCAATGGATGATCCGAACTCTGATTAAAATACCAACGAATGCAATTTTAATTTTTTTTTTCTTCCATACTCATTCCATTCATAGATCTCAATAATTCCTAAACAAAATCAATGGGATGATGCCTACATTAAAGTAGAGTACCCCCAACAATTCCTAAACTCTTAACTAGAGTGGGAAAAATGACACCGCGGAGCCGGCTCCGTTACAGAACGGCACGGTTGCGGCACAGAACGGTACGGCACGCGTGTCAGTTACGTGTCGTGACTCGCGTGTCTCGTGCCGTGCTCATCTTTTGAAACTTTGGCACGGCACGGCACGACACGTAGTCACGCGAGTCGCGTGTAATTAGAACCATTAGATATTGATTTAATGGTGAATCTTGAATAAACTAACCAAAATTTGGATTAAATGGTCACGCGAGTCACGTGAGTCACGTATGGCCACAGCACATTTAGGCACGGTGTGACTCACGTGGCGTAACCATTCACGTGCCATGACCACTCTTTTGACATTTTGGTCACGGCACGGCACGGCACAGCACGGCACGTGAAAAATTAACTTGGTCACGACACGGCATGGCACGAGACCAAAGTCACGACATGTTAGTCACGGCACGGCACGACACGGCACGGCACGTTTTTCCCACTCTACTCTTAACCACAAAAATACTGCATCCTAGAAACGAAATTAATTCCATAAAAGGATAAAGATGCACAGTGCACATCCAGAAGTATCAATTTCAATCCTCGTAAAAATGCCGAAATTTTTATTAATATCCAAAAAAAATATTAAATTTCAAAATCTACGCCTCATGCATAGGAATTTCAAAATCTGTCCAAACTGGAGATTAAATTTCTGGTTCTAGGCAGTCCGAAACAGGAGATTAAAATTTCCAGTTCTAAGAACCGAAGAATTAATCCCAGTTCTGATTTTTTTTTTAATTAAAAAGAAATGTTTATAATTTATTTATTTTTTGTATTGAAATATTAGAAATATTTTATATATATTTTTTTAAAAAAAGAAAATAGAATAAATAAGGGGTAAAAAGGAGTAAAGAGAAGGTGTACAAGAGAGAGAGTAGCACCTAACAAAGTGTTCTAGATGGAATACTATATAATTTGATTTATTAGAAAGACTGCGACAAATAACCGGATTAACATTTTTCAGGCCGAATTTTTTGCAGCTGTAAGAAAATTAAAATATTTCTTTGTGTTATTGGAAAAAAAATAACAATGTTTTGAATCTGAGTTATTGATCCCGGTTCAAAAGTCATTTCTAGGTAAATACAAAAAATATTATAATCCTTCTATTTTGGAAAAAAAACAAAAAATTTAAGTTATTTAATGATTCTTTTGTCAGAGTGTCAGAACCAAAACGAAAACCAAATTCAAAACCGCAAATTAAATTTGCGGTTTTGGAATTCCAAACCCAAACCAAAACCGCAAATTTTTTTTGACTGGGAAATAAATCTGCAGTAATTTGGCCTGAAACCGGAAAATAAATGTGCGGTTTGGACAGTTTTCGAAATCTTGTCTAACATGGTGTAGATTTTGAAATTTAATATGTTGTTTGGATATTAATAAAAATTTCGGCAAAATGCTGGTAAAATCAAATACATAACAATATCTATCCCCAAAAGCATAGAATAGTGAAGTAACCCATGATAAAAAACCAGCATTTCATCCAACAAACACAGTTATTCTGAAATGACCATTCCTTCGAATAAACCATGGAAATTTTCTCGTTTAGAAACATAGATGTACCTTTTGGGACATAGACATTGCGCTTCCAATAATAGATAACGAGGCACCAGAGGAAACCGGAGATGAAGTACACCAGCAAACCGCCGATGTAGTTCCTCAGCCAAGACTGGAAAAAGTGAGGCAAGCGCCGCCACGCTTCGCCGGGTACGATGTTCCCTAGCACGATCTCATTGTACCAGCTCGTCTCCGCTACGAATAGGTTCAGGTACTCAGTGGCCCCCGCCATGCGTCGGAGAAAGAGGCACAGGTTAAACTGTTCCGGCGGTTACTGGATCGCTCAATTAGTCGGAACGGAGAGAACGAAAAGAGCGTCTTTTTTGGTGTAGATGTCAATTAGAGCCCAAGTGATTTTGTTGGGGGCGAGACGTGAGCTGTTGCTGTCGAGTTGGTCTCTTCTCCAGTTAGAGAATCATTGGAGCGTCCGGTATCATCTTGGTCGTCTGTTTGATGGCTGAGAAATAACGCTGACCGTGTTACTTCACGCTCGTTCTAGACCGTCTGATATAAAATGTACAATCCAGATTTGCTAATAAGATGGATCAAGTCGTCAAACTATGGATTACCAAATTACTAATCAGGAGGATTTTGAATCAGATGATTAGGAGCGGATCTACAGTTGTTCAAAAACAAAAGACACACATCCAAAGTCCTGTAGCTAACAAAGACCGTGGGCCCCACTCACAAGACAGCACCACCTAACCCAGTTTTATACACTGTCAGATCAATATACGCATGGGTAGAGTCAGACTTTCAATCTATAAGAGTCAAGCGTAAATGGGGTCAATTATATACAAATTTTATGCTACGAATGGGGTCAATTTGCACTGTCCATAACATTTTGCTCTAAATTATATAGAAAATTACGCTTACATACAATTTTTTTGAAAAATAATGAAGGTCAATTGACCCCATTTAACAAACATAACTCTGTCACTGAATATACGGCATTATTTTTTCTAGGTAATTTTGTTTTGTCATTCTTTTGATCAGAATTTACTTGCCTCGAGGTATAAAAAATCAGATTTAAATTTGAAAATAGTGATATTTTCAATAGAAATAGAGATAAGAAACTATCTTTTTAGTTTTTTTGAGAAAAAATAGGGGTCATGCCCATATTTAATTGAAATGAATGGTTACAAAGTTTGTATCCGTTTAGGTAAAAGTAACAAAGGCTCAAAACAGTTGAGCAGAAAGTATTGGTAATAAAAAAATGGAAAGTAAATAAAGCAAATGAGTAACAACTACCGAAAATTAAAAATTGAAAAGGTTGAAGTAAGTAAACGCAAATTTATAATTTTAGGTCAAATGTGAAGTCCTTCCTGTCTTCCTCTGCTGCCTTCTTTTGGTTCTCTTAATTCTCCCCATTTTGCCCCTGTTGCACCTATTGTATCAGTTGAGCCGTCTGGACATGTCTCTAGTAAAATTGTAATGCCCACAGTATTTCTTCAAGCAGTTCATCTGTTGTTTTTGTTGACTCCGAAAAGCATCTGTTGCACCTTTCCCGCCATATTACGAATTGCATAATGACAATTGCTGATTTTTGTGTTCTCCCTATCGTACCAGTAGCTATGTAGTTTGCTCGTAAGCGAGGCCAGCAGTGGGATGGGCGCCTTAGCACAAGCTTCTTATACAGTTCGACCTTGTAGGGGTAATCTTGGAATAAATGTTTTGTTGTTTCAAGGTTTTGCTTGCACAGTAGGCACATACTTGCCAATGTCCATCCTCGTTTTTGAAGGTTTTCATGTGTTAGAATCTTGTTTTGTATTGCCAATCATTCAAAGATTAGCATTCTTGGTGGAGCTTTGATCTTCTATATTGTTAAGACTCTCTTGTTAATCATAGGGCCCCCTTTCAGCCATGTGCATACTGACTTGACCTTAAATTGTCCAGTGTCATTCCATCTCCATGTCAAGTCATCCTTGGTTCTTGTTTAAAGGTTCAGCTGGCTCAATTGACTCATCGGTAAGTCTAATTCTTGTAGTGCTTCTATTGACAAGTTTGGTCGAAGTGTATTATTCCTCCCCTGGTGAGAATTGCCTATCTGAGGGTAATGTTGTCATTTATTGTGAAGGAATAGAGGTTAGGCAGTAGGTGCTTGAGAATTCCCGACCCCATTTTTGGTTCCATAATGAAATGGAGTTTCCATCTCCTGGTTTCCACTGTGTAGATACTGTGAAGAAGGATTTAAGATCTCCTGTGATTTTCGAAAAAACCCCTAAATTTGGTGCCATATCTACCAAGTTTGTTGTGTTTCTGATGAAAGATTTCCACATTTTACCATCTGGTTTGAACCAATACCAATGCCATTTGAGTAGAATGGCATTGTTGAAGGTTTTTAAGTCAAGAACACCTAGTCCCCCATTTGATTTTGGTTGGCAGACAAGCTCTCATTTTGCGAGACTGTATCCTTTAGCATTTTATGCTGCCTCGTGCCATAAGAATCGGCGTCAGATCTTGTCTATTTAATCCAGAACCCATTGTGGTAGTTTGAGAACTGACATGTAGTAAATAGGCAGCGATGACAAGATAGTGTTGAGTAATACGAGCCTTCCCGCCATTGAAAGAAATCAGGCTGCCCATCCCGCTAGCCTTTTGTTCAATGTGCTCAACAAGTTCAGATATGCTGTTCACGGTAATCGCCGGTCGGAAAGCGGTATTCCAAGGTAGCTGAAAGGAAAGTTTGTTAGCCTGCAGCCAAGAGAGGATGCTAATCGCGCTGCTTCATCTTCCTACATGTTGGTTACCAGCATTTCCGACTTCTAGAGGTTAGTAGCCAGACCCAATACTTGTTGAAAGACAAGCAAGCTGATTTTTACAGCTTGTACTTGATGAATATCTGGTTTCATGAACAATAAGGCATCATCCGCGTAAAGTAAGCAATGCCTCATATTATGTATGGTAATTTGATTGCCCTAGTTTGTGTCAATTTTTGCAAGTATCTTGCTAGGAAATCCATAGCAATTATGAAGAGCGAGGGAGATAGCGGGTCTCCTTGTCTAACCCCACGTTTCAGGAATTTTTTTTTTTTCCAAGTGAGCCATTGATAAGGACCTGAGAAGTTCCTTGAAAGACACCCTGTGTAATCCAATGATTTCATGCTTCTGGAAACCCTAAATTTGTCATGACTTCGGTCGTGAATTCCCATCTAATTGTGTCGAATGCCTTCTTGATGTCCAACTTAAGCATACCCAAGGGTATTTTTTCTCTTCTTGCGCATGTCAGTACATGTTGTGCATATACGAAGCTTTCGGATTTGACAGTTTTTTGGAAAATCTGTCTGTGCTTCTGTTATGATTTCTCCATGTGGACTTGTAGGCAGTTTGCTAGAATCTTCGAAAAAAAAATTGTACTCCATGTATAAGGCTGATCAGTTGGTAGTCTCCCGGTGTTTTTGGATTTTTTTATGGAAATTAGGACGATATAGGAGGGGTTTAATGGCTTCAAAGATGATCTTGTGTCCATTACTTGCCGAAAAATCGCCTTTAAGTCCAGTTCTATGAGGTCAGCAAAGCACTTGTAGAACTCACCTGAGTATCCGTCTGGACCCGGACTTTCTTCTGTTGTCAGTTGGTTGGTGAGCTCTTGTAGGTCTACTTGATTGGGGTATAAGTTCGGCTAATGGATGGTTGGTATCGGATGAGCCTCGGTACCTATCAATTCCTTGAAGAAATCAAAGAAAATTTTTGCCTTTCGTTTTGTGATCTGAGTAGGGGATAGAATTGTGTTCAATCTGTGATATGTAATTCATTCTTCTCGACCCCAAGGCAACGACATGGAAGTACTTCGTGTTACGGTCGTCTTGTAATTCCCACTTTGTGCGCGCTCTCTGCTATCATAAATCTTCCTCCAGTGTGGCCAATGTTGTGTGTTTTTGTTTAATTTTGGTCGTAATCATCCTTTCTAGTCGCGTTATCGATCTTAATTCCCTCGCCTTGTCTACCCACTCCAAGAACTCCCTGCATATATTAATCTGTGATTTTATATTTCCAACTTTTTCTTGTGACCATACCTTGATTTTCTATTGCAAATTGATTAGCTTGTGGTGAAGTTGTTGTGTGGTGCCGGCTGGTTGCATATTTGTCCATTCTGCATGAACTATTTCCTTGAAGTTGTCACATCTAAGCCACATGTTCTCGAATCGAAAGAACCGTGTGCGTCTGAATTTTGTTGTGGCTGGAGTAGTAAGGGACAGTGGTACGAACTAGTATTGGCCACAGTTTTCTGCATCGAATTTGGGAAAGCCGAGTTCCAATCCACTGAGATGATGAATCTATCAAGGTGCGCCATGTCTTATCTGTTATCACACCATGTGTAGTTCTGGCCACTAAGTCCCAAGTTGAGGAGCTCCAGTTCTGAAAGTAATCCCGCAAATGCGATTGTAGATCTCCAAGTGTTATCGTTGTTGTTACGTTCACTTGGCACCGCTGTTACGTTGAAGTCTCCACTTATCACCCATGGAACTGGCGATGCTGGTTTGGAGGCTCTAAGTTCATCATAAAAGTACTGCCCCTCCCTTTCATTGGTTGGTCCATATACGGCAGTAAAGATGAACGTGGTTTCATCACAGTTGTGTTTGAACAGGGCTGTTATTGAGTACTGCCCGATTATTGAGTGAGTTTTAGTGTACAGGTTCTGATTCCATGCCAGAAAGATCCCCCCACGAGTGACTTGAGATGGTAATAATTCATGGATGTCCAATATCCTCCCACATGTCTCTTTGAACATGGTTGAATCAATTTCTCAAGTTTTGTTTCTTGCAAAGTTAAGAAGTCGGGCTTCTCCAGTAGAATTGTTTGTCTTACTGCTAAATATTTTTTCCTTTCGTTAAGTCCTCTAACATTCCACGAGGACATCATAGATATTTTCATTTTTTGACTCATTTAGAAAACACAATAATCTCCATTTTGATTGATGAGCATGTCAAATGCAATTACAACATAGCTCCTTGAGTTTTTGAAACAAAAACTGAAATTAAACCCGAAATTAAAATCGAAATTAAAATACTCCTTACATCTAACCAAATTAACCCCTTCATCTTCCCAAATTAAAATCCTTAAAAGTCCCAGGTGAAGCCTAAAGAACTTAGAATTACCTAAATTCATTAATAAAACTTTGCAACTCCTTGGCAACTTACTGGTTCGTTGCTTTTAGGTGGCGATGAGAGTAGTGCCTAGCTGGTCTGGCAAGCACAATTGCCTCTTTGATTTTTACCTTCAATTCCTCGTCCATCTCTACTCTGGCCATCGCCGATATCCCCTGTACGTGTCCCTTTGTCAGCGGATTGAAAGACTTCAGGTACTCCGGAGTCGCTTTGCATTGCTTTTGATTTTCTGCTTTGTCTTTTGCATGAGGTCTCACACATTGAGGAATCCTTTGTTTGTGCGTGCCTTGTCTGCACCTGAGACATACTTTCCCATGTTCTTGCCCTGTATCCTCGGGCTTCTTCTCGCCTCCGTCTTGTACCTTGGCAGACCCTCAAACCCTGGTGGAGCTTCATACGTGGTCTCCAAGGAGAGGTTCTCAATGTCTGTCATAAGAGGTTCCATCACTCTGGTTTGTGTAGTGGTGGTTCGGATTGAGTTGGCCCAAGTTTCTGCTCAACCGAAATGTGCTTGGTTCCTGCACAGTGTTGCTGCTCATTTTTCATGCGCATCATATCTTAAATATAGGCCCTTATATTTTCTTCTATGAGCCCAGAAAGACTGGGGTCAAGCCCATAAAGCCACTTAACCTTTCCAGAGGGCTTGCTGTAAAGGGTTATCTCATTGGTTTTTAGGCTTTGAAGGGATTATTTTTGTTTGAGGCACGCATCCCACTCGCTAGCTGACCTCCCAATCTCCTTCTGGGCTGCGCCTTGGACCACTTCCGCTTCTATAGTAAAAAATGCAGTGGGTGACCTCTATTTTTCCATTGGGGACCGTTGGAGGCTGTGTGAGGAGATTTCCCTGATGTGATTGATGCAATTAATTTGGCGCAACTTTGCATGCACTGTTCCACTTTTGTCTATAGTGGCGTGTATCTGCACACTTGCCCATGCCTATTTGTGGTTACCGTTGGGGGTTGACTCTGAGACTTCTTTCCATCGTCTGTCGCGATGCGTGTATCCATAAGTTCTCTATTTTTTAACCCAACCGTACCATCCAGTGCGATGTTAATTTCGATGACCGGTGAGTTCCTGACCTACATACGACAGTGTGGCTCTGAGCTGTCACCGGTGGTGCTTCTGGTGTGAGGAATGTAGCCACAGTGTCTAGTCCGGCCTCCAAATGGTGTTGTACTGCGATAACAATGGCAGTTGTTGTCTCTTATCGGCCTATAGTTGGCACCTTCCCTGCCATCATCATTGTCATGGCCATGGTCCGGGTTCAAAGGTGGTAGTGAGTTGTGGATCCACCCTTCTATCTCAATAAAAACCTCCTTTGAGTTTGGGTTCTTTGTGAGCCATATTGATGGGGGTATGTGATTGTGGTCGTAGCAGGCGATGAAAACTTTGAGCGTTTCAAAGTTACCGTTAATAATAACCGGTACCATGTGGTTAACGTAGCCATATCCTGCTAGGAAGTGGTTGACACCTTGGTAGTTCCAGTACTGCAGGGGCAGTCTATGGATTTTGATTCTCACTTTGTGCCATGTTGGGTCTCTGACCATGCTTAGGTTCGGGGTCTATTCTCGCAGCTGCACTTCCAGGCCACGGGCAATCAAGAAGACACCGATAACGATAACCATGTTGCGAAGGATGTTTGATGGAAACTCAACAAGGAAATTTCCGACTACCGAGTGCAGTGGAGATACCTTAAAGTCTGCTAGGTGGCACTCAAAGGTGGCTGCCAGTTGTGGATCCTAGCAGAACCAGAGCCAACCTGTTGAGGAGAGTGTTTGGTGGGCGAAGGTCATCTGTGGGGGGGGAAGAAAACTTGTGGTTCAGGTGGTGGACTTGGATTGATAAGGTTGGGGCTGAGCATAGACATGGTTTTCTAATTGTCAAGATTCATGGCGGTTTGAGTGGTTGGAACAGTGGGGTTTGGTATAGTTCCAACAGTGGCCTGTGCAAGAGACATCATTTGACGATTCAACTGCATTAACACAAATATACTTAGTTTAGAAAAATTTCATTGCGGAAGCAGCTACAAGCAAATTGAGCAATCTTAAAGTACCTCGACCATGAAGAAATTAAAACAATTTTTTTGAGCCTTAATCCAGCAATTTTGAACTTGAATTCAACATGAGAAATATAACAACTAGAAAAAGAAAAAAACTTGTAACCTTTGAAAAACATTCAAAGCCACCAACAGTAGCATTGAGCAAAGCTAAGGAGCATAATCTTTCTTGTGCCAATGCTGCCAGTTTGCAAGCTATCATGGAACCTGAATTTTCAAAAGAACATAAAATGAGAACCAGAAATCATATTTAACCTAATTTTAGTTTGGAATAGAAAAAAGAAGAGAAAATAAAAAAAAATTCGGGTCTGGCCAGATCTAGGGAAGCATTCAAAACCTAATTTTAATTTGGAATTTCCAAATTCGGGTCTGGCCATGAATAACAAAAATAAAATAATTGTAACTAAGTTTTTCAATCTCTGATTTGAGAGGGTAAAAACGAGAGAAAAATTTGTGCTTCCCTAGATCTGGTGTCGAGAAGCTACTTCTCCCTTCGGTGCTCGGGTCGTGCGATGCGACTGGTGTCGCGAGAGGGAGGGGTCGAGGTGCGACGCGCCTGGTGTCGCGAGAGTGAGGGATCGAGGTGCGACGCGCCTGCTGGAGCCTTAAACTCTCGGAGTGAGCACGAGAGAGAGACGGAGAGGAACGTAATGGTGAGCGGCGTGCAAGGGAGGGGTTATTTGAGAGAGGCCAAAAATATTGAGCGGGACTTGGCTAAAATGGTGTGGAAATTGTGATTTCGAACTATCAGGAATGGTCGTTTACATGATATGTTCTGGACTATTAAGAACGGTTCTTTAAAAACAATCGGTCCTGATATCCACTTTCAAGATCGGCTCATACTATTTATCCGATCATAAAAGTATTAGTATCACATTTTTGAAAAGTCCGACTCAGATGGGGCGATATTATTTGTATATTTTCTACTAGTGGTTGTATGGATACTGTACGGATATCATATTGATACGAAACGGGAGACAATAATATGGTAATTTTCAACACAATACGGATATCAGACTACACGATACAAGTATCAATACAACAATAAAATATGTATCAGATGCCGATACGGAATCATATACGAAATATTTCGGGTAATACAGGTCCTGGCTAACTAAGAATTAGTTAGTGACAACAGTCAAAAGTCAAAGGAGTGTCAAAATCTCATTCAACGAATTAGTACAATAGTGGATTCGTTATCATACAAGTACAATAGTGAATTGGTTCGAATTCTAACTGAACGATTCGCTCCTACAGTCCGTAATCTGTGGATGCGCTTGTTTCAGTAATAAATTAGGAAATTCTTTTTCTTTTTTTTTGTCATTTACGTAATTTTCAGATTTTTTTTTTTGAAGTTAACGGTTTATCTATTTTTTTTAATGCTTGACAGTGGCTGCCAAGTAGAATTTATTAATAGAAAAGAAAAACAGTATTACATCATAGCTCGTAAAGAAACTATCTCATCTGATCGTATGCCTTACTTGTTTTCCCAATTACAATGAATAATACCCTACATTTCCTGCATAGTTGCCTCCTTTTCCTTTTACACGCCACAAAAAGCAACATTGAAAACTAAGATTTACCAGTAAATCAGAGGTGCCAGAAAGCACAGGAGCCGGCCTTTTGATGATATCCACCAGTTAACAGAACTTGAGCCACATATTCATCTCCTGAGTACATCTACCTGCAAGAAGCTTTGGGTTTAATTTTACTTCTCCAAATACAATGCAATTACGCTGCTTCCATATGAGCCACGAAACACATACAAATCTAGTAATCAATTCTTTGTGTGACAGTCCTCCTCGTTATCTATTTTTGTTTCATTTGGTGGTACCCAAATAATATAATATACTATAAGTTATTATGGACCACACACCACTACAAAAATGTGAATCTCACAATTCGATATCCATTTTTCATGAAATTGCATGATGGCAGGTAATTCAACATAATTCAATATTATTGTCATGTAATATCACAATATTATTCTAAAATCATATGATTCTATTTTTTTAATTGTTCAACCTAAAATGAACTCACTCCTATATTTTGTGGGTGGATCGATGTAATGTGTACGTTTTAAATCGAACCTTTCGGACTGGTAAAATAAAATCCTACAATTCAGTTAAAAAATACTAGCAGGTATGCACTCCGTAGAGAGTACTAAATATGTAATTAATTATAATTATATAGAGTATGACTAATTTGCTTCCGGAAGCATTTTGGCCGAGGTACTTACGGGGGCATATCTTAGTATTTGATGTTCAAACAACAAATTCAAACCGTTAGATGTTCAATCTATATTAAAATCTACTTGGAGACCAAATTTTACATTTTTTGAAATTTTTTTACTATTTATTAAGCTGGTTTGAAAACCGCTGTTTTCAATGGTGCATAAGTTTAATAAAAACAGCGGTTTTCAAGCCAGCTTAATAAATAGTAAAAAAATTCCAAAAAATGTAAAATTTGATCTCCAAGTAGATTTTAATATAGATTGAACATCTAACAGTTTGGATTTGTTGTTTGAACATCAAATACTAAGATATGCCCCCGTAAGCACCTCGTCGAAATGCTTCCGGAAGCAAATTAGCCATACTCTAATTATATAAGTTTTCTTCAAGATTGATTTTAAAAATATGGATTAATTTATCGGATTTTAACGTACCATAGCTATAGATTTAGACTCCTTTTAGTCATAATTCAGAACCAAACTTAAATTGTTAGAAGCTAATGTTCCTAGTGTATTGAAAAAACCCGGCCGGTCTAGGACCGGACTGGACCGGCCAACTCGTGGACTGGATCCGGACCGTCCCGTCTCATGCACCGGATCCGTTCCGGACCGGGGTTAGGCAAGGGTCTGTCCGTGGACGGACCGGTTTGGTTTTTTTCCCACAGACTCGTCTAAACCCGCCCCGTGTAGCCCTGTAGACCCGTCCCGGACCGGACCCAGACCAGCTGGACCCGGATATTTTACTGTAGCAATCCGGAATTTTTACTGTAGCAAATAATACGAAATTTTACTGTAGCAATTCTAAGGTTTTTCAGTAAATGTATGTAGCGGTGTATCTCGGTCACAGAAAATCATAAATAGAAAGGAATTAAACTATTGGTTCAATTCTTTTGCATTTCGGATCTAATTTAAAACTTTTAAAGTGAGTATTATTAATAAAAAAAGTTAGGAGGATACAATAATTTGAATTGAGAAAAAAATAAGAGACATACAATAACAAAATAAATTTATTTATTTATTTGATAACGACTCAGTAATTTCATTTTTTAGGCTAAAAGAAAAAGGTCTAATACTTCAAAAACTTCGATAAAACAAATAATGATTTGTTTCTTCTATATCCTGTGGGGCCTACTGTGTGTTGTGTGTAGGGATGGCAATGGGCCGTGCCCACGGGTATTTTGCTAAGCCTATGCCTTACCTGCCTGTTATCATCCTTATGCCCGACCTGCCTGGCCCAATCTGATGGGCCTCAAAATCTATGCCCGGCCTACCATGGGCATTTTTCTCATGCCCACGCCTGCCTATGCCTGCCTGTCCATGCCCATGGGCTGCCTTACCCGGCCCTTACCCGTATGCCCATCCCAGCCCAATAACATAAATTAAACACAATCATATGCACAATATAGAATTTAACATAATTATCACCATAAAACCAATAAACCAAGGTACAACATGATTAGAAATTAAGTTACAACAAAATAATTCAAAGTATCAATTAACAAAGTTCAAGTATCATTTAAGCTACAACATGATTATAAATTAAGTTCAAGTATCAATTAACCAAGTTCACACAACAAAATAATTCAAAGTTTAATAGCAAACAACAAACAACAAAGCCTACATAGTTTAACATCAAAATAATAAATGGATTATGTCTAAGCAGCAAAGCACAACATCAAGTAATAGTCGAAACGTCTAAACAGCAAAGCACCGACCCAATGCAAGCTTTTATTCACAAAATTTCATGTTTAGGATGAAATTGCTTAAATTCAAGCTAAATTTTGCAATTTCAACACACATGTAGCGGCTGCAGATAATTAAATTGAGGCTACAGATCTTAATTGAATAAATGAAATGCTCAATCTTAATTAATATTTGATTGGACATTTTTATTTTCATATCTTCATGATGTTTAATTGAACTGTTGAAGACCTTGCAAATTAGAGGGTAATTGAAGTTAAATAAACAACAAGTAATGCTTGGTTGCAAGATCAAGAGGTTGTGAAAATTTTCTAAACCAAGGCCAATCTAAAAATGGCACAGCTGAGAAACTATTTGACAATTAAATGAACAGAACTTTTCCCAAATTGGATGACAATCCAATACAAACTTCCCAAGGACAAGATAAATTAAAAATCTGCGAGTAATTTAAGTCAAACAAGAGAAAACTGAGGCTCCTTGGTGCAAACAGCAAACTAGGTTTTAAACCAAGGCCTAATTCAACTAAACTGAGCTTAAAATTTACAGTTGCACAATGCAAAAATGACATCCTACATTTACCTTTAGGAAATAGCCACTGGTGGAGTGTGGAGAGAAGAAGGAATTGAACCTGAAGAGGTGTCTCCTGATTAAGCTTGGTTGTCTCCTGATATTGCAATAAAAAGCTCAATTAGAGCAACTAAAGACTAAAATGAACAAGATTTGCTACTAACCTCTGGCTAAGAGGTAGCTCCATATTATTTGTATAACAAAATACCACAATAATGAACAAGATTTCTTTGTTATTGTTGATCATGATGTAAACAATGATTAACATATTTTTTTAGTTTAACATAAGCCAAAAGGTTTAAAAAATATATTCATGCAAATCTGAAAAAAAAAGACAAGGTTCTAGATAGGCCTTCACTGCCTCACTGGTTTTACTGGTTTCACTGGTTCTTAGATAGGCTTCATTTCAAGTCAACAAAAAACTGCAACAAAGTTCGGGTGCTGCTAAATCGGAGCCAACAAAGTCCATACTGGTAAATCGGATCCTTTTTAGATCGGGTGCTGCTAAATCGGAGCCAACAAAAAACAGCAAAAAAGTTCTGGGAGAGAGAGAGGAGTGAAAGAGGCTCAAAGAGCTTACCGGGTCCGGATCCGGGTACTGAAGAGCGGGTGCGGTGCGGTGCTGAAGAGAGAACCAGCGAAAGAGATAGACTCAAGAGAGGAGCGGTGCGGTGCGGTGCTGAAGAGAGAACCAGAGAGAGGACTAGAGGAGCAGTGCTGAAGAGAGAACCAGAGAGAGGAGCGAAAGAGATAGACTCCAGAGAGGAGCGAAAGAGACTTAGAGAGGAGGGAAAGAGAGCCAATGAGTTATGAGCGGCTGCGGCTCTCAGATAACCCTAATATTCGAAATCGAAATCCAATTCTGTTTGTATTAAATTATAGGCCCAACAGGCTGCCTGTGGGCTTCGGCTTAAGCCCAGGCCTGGCCTGGCCCGTTCTTTTGCCTGGCCTTACCTGGCCTGTTACAGTGCCGGGCCGACCGGGTAAAGGGCTGGGCCAGGCAGGCATAGCCGGGCCGACGGGCCGCTGGGCTTTTTTGCCATCCCTAGTTGTGTGGCTACTAAGGAAATCAAATTCTAAAGGAATGAGTTGTTAACAAACTGTCTCAGCTAATTTACAACTCTATTTTCTGTATAGATATTAATGATCGTCCTTATTATTTCATTTATATGTACAGAAGAGTTATGAGACATCTCCAATTTTATTCTAGACAAGATTCATCACATGATGACATGACTCTTGGCATCAATATGAGAATTAGCGATCCGTAGACTACTGTTATATTCTATTTTTCTTTTTTGCTATTTTATCTAGTAAAGAAACAATTTTAGTTTAACAAAAAATATCCTATATAAATATATTAGTTAAAATTTGTAAGTCCTAAGAAATAAACATAAAACGAGATATTATTCTTCAAAACTATTTTTATTTAATAGAAAAAACTAGTATGAAGAATAAATATATATCTTGCAAACTGCAAACTGCAGACTTAATGCAGTGGTACGAGCACTCGTCTCACTACGGAAAGGTGTGTGTTCAATTTTCAAAATTGGTTTTAAAAAATACTAAGGTATATTTAATAAAAAAAATTATCTCAATTACAGACTCTTTTGTATATGTTCAATTAATATTAAATTTTCCGATGGAGCACGTATTATTTTTCCGTATAAATTGCAAAGTTCAAGTAATCGGACAACGTGGAAAACACTTCTTCATTATGCTAATATGAAACAATTTAAGAAATAATTTTTACTTGATTATAAATATAAAAAATAATCATTAAAACCCAACTTTTTCCTGATTATTCGAACAATATTAAAAAAAATATAGATTTTTAAGATCAGAAGGGAATAAAATATATACTTATGGATCACTTGTTTACTATCCAATATATCTAGTGAAATAAGAGTTTTTCACATTCTCACCACTTACAAATTTATAAAAAGATGGTGTGCTTAAGAAAGACTTTTCATTCATATTTGTAATTTGCTATTATTTAATATGATCAAAGGAATTCGGTTAACAAACTTTTTGAATTGAAAAAAAAAAAACAGAAAAAAAAAACCGTGGACCGGACCGTGGCCCCCCGGACCCGTGAACCGGACCGTGGAACCGCCGGACCCGTGGTTTGATCACGGGCCAGGGCCGGCCTCTGAAAATCGGACCCGTGAAACCCGGACCCGTGGACCCATCCAACCCGCCGGACCCGTGGACCGGGCGGGTTTGGACCGGACCGGACCGACCCGCCCCGTTTTCAATTCACTATTATGTTCCTCCTTTTTCAAAGGAATGATAATTATTTTTGCTGAAAATTGATGATAATTATGTTCCAATAGCATGAAACAACAGTAAGTTGAACAGTACTTGATAGATATTTTGTCCCCGAAAGAATGAGCAAGTATTAGAAGTACACTCCTAAAAATAGAAATATTTATCCCCACAATATTTGTACATAGCTCATTAATTGCGTTGTCTAATATCATACGACACACCAAACAGAGCCAAAGATATACCAACGATTCATAGCCGACTAAAATACAACAATTTGATGTTATTTGAACTCAAATTTAACCTGATGGTGCATACAAAACCGGGGATTTTCCATGTTTTCTACAGAGTATACCGTGGACGATTTTCACAAGCGGTATTCCGTTGGCACGGGCGAAACCTGTGGACTACACGAACCATCCACCGTTGGAATAAATCTTGCGCACGAAGTTTACAGCGGTAAACAGAGATAGTCAGATACTAGCAACCGCAACCATATCTGACAAAAATAAATCAAGAGATTCTTTCGACAAAGCTCTCATCAGTCACGAGCCATCTGTCCTTTTTAGTTCTTTCTCTTCCCCAGCAGTATAAATTCACTGGTTGATTACGGGAATATCTAGACTTTCACTTTTAATCCGACGTTCGTTGTCAATCCAGTAGAATAGCTGTAAAATTAGAAGGGTGAGGTTTAATTGGGGAGGTTGAGAATTTCTTTTTTCGGGATCGCCTCTGCATCCGGTAACCTAGCGAACAACTAACAGCAATACGAAAACTGCAGGAGTCCGCATCGTCTGCATTAACTCAAAAGAGCATCTTTTGGGTTAATGTATATCGGCCATCTAATTTTAAACATAGTTAATCCGGCTCTGCTTATAAAGTATGAGATCCTTCAATATTAGTGCAGAGTTAATCCGGTAAATGAACTGTTCAGATTTAAATTTGAGTCTGATGGCTTTATATGTTTTTAATAAAGAATAAAATTGGTATTTTATAAATTTAGAATGAGTTTTAATATAAAAGACAATAAAATGAGTAAATTTGTGAGTTTTTTGAAGTTTAGAGGGAGAAATATATAATTTCAAAGTTTAGAGGAGCAAATACGTAATTTTAATGTTTTTGAGGGGTATACATGAAATTCCCCCTTATTTTTTTAGTTGTGATCCAACGGTATCAGATATTATTCCTTTGTTAATACACGGTATTTATGTCTTTCTGTCTCTGCTCGTCTCCTTGAGATTCTGATAATGTGGCGGGTTGATGTACTGTTTTTAAGTCAACCCGCTACTCTTTCCTTAATTATTGGAAGTTCATAGTAAATCACTGTTCAGTATGTATAATTTGGACTTAGCTACTAGCCTACTACACGAAGTCACTAATCTAATATCATCACATAGTTTGTTTCCACTGCATAAACACACATATACAAAAAAATGAACAACCTGTGGGCATGAAGTGGTTTTTACCGAATTCGTATCACCTAAGCTAACAAAATATTTCTGTTTCAGACCGTCTCATTAGAATCCGCACGGATTTTAAAAAGGTCTTTGCATTTCACCTTGAACTGGATTGGACCCGATTCTGATTGAATGATCTAGATCTAAATAGAAATTTATGTTACCTTAGAGATATGGACTCGTTTTAAACACCCCCTCTCATTGTCAGCTTAGGCAAATTTAGCTGCTCTTCTTTACAAAGTATACCTACTCTACCTAAAGTTTGAGAAAAAAAATACATTAGTTATTGGATCTTATTTGGACTTTGTCTTCCAATTCTTATAAATTAATTATGATTTAACGATCACCAAAAAAATATTATGATTTACTTTTACCATAATGTGTACATTTACATTAATGGTATGCCTTTGTCCAACGTGTGTCTACAAAATCAAATGGGGGAGTGGGGGGTACTCGATGGGCATACAACCAATTTAGTCTAATGTTCGATCCGGACCGTTCAATCTGCGTAAGGTCGTGCAGAAACTTAAAATTATAAACCGCCTTTGAACCTAACTGAATGCTCGGATATCGACGTAGATTGACTGACCTAGACCGGACATCAGACCAAATACATTGTAGTGTAGAATTTAAGTTAACTAAGCCTATGTCTCGCTTCGTTGTGGGGATAAAATTATTTCGTAAGATAATGGCTATATGATCTATCACGTATAACTGTATAAGTATATAAGAGTAATTATTTAATCATGACCCGGGCTTTAGTTCAAAAGCTGAAACTATTTTTCCATCCATTAATATACAAATAAGGATATAGATCCTTATTTTTATAAAAAATATATTTAATTATGTCAAAAAAAAATTCCGGAAATACATTCGTATTTCCGTACCGACAATACAGTTTAGAAATCACCTTTTAGAGAATGACGATGACCATTTTCTTTTGCTAATTTGAAAAAGGGAAAATAATTTTTCTTTTTCTAATGTTTATTGAAAGAGGTAGAAAGAAATAAAAAGAAAAGAAAAGAAAAATAAAATTAGGCTATGCTTCCACTGGGCTCTGTCCAGTAAAATAGGATTTAGATTTTAAACCTTGGGTTGTATAACTCGTCTTTATGCCTTGGGCCGATAATTAAGCGTAAATTTTAAGAGCAACTTGGGCTTTAATGAAGTTAGTAAGTGGCTAATTAATAATTAATAGAAGACGCCATTAAGAATAATGGGTATTTCTATATTTACAAATAAATTAGTCTGTAAAATAATAAGATTTGAAATAAAATTGTTTTTTAAATAACTTTATGCAAATCAGTACTTGGTCATAACGAAATTAGTTTTCGTATCCTGAAATAAGCGACGAATAGCGGAAGCGAGAGAGGATCTTCTCGCGTGAGCTCATTATTATGCGATCCACATACTAAATCTGGATTGCAAATATGGATGACGAATAAGATAATATCACATATCACTGTAGAGAACAACATATATGATCTCCAATACAGAGAAATTATAAAAAAATGCACTGCCCCTTTTGCATCTACTTGCTCTTGTCATGTGCATATTATTGTTTACAATGGGCTTGATGTAGAGAGTAAAGTACTTGGTTATTCTTATAATCATTCTTTCCAAAGGAGCAGAAGAACTTAACAGTAAATTTTTCGAATTGCAAGATGAATGATCAATAAATTATAAATATTTGATATACAATCTTAAAAATATATTTATTTTTACTGAGTAAATTTTTCGATTGCATTGGCTGAAAAAAAATATTACTTGTGCCTCTTGATTGTCAGGCCATGAGTTTCCAAAGGGCCAATGTTCTTGTCAAGTTTGTTTCTCGTGTTAAACTACCCACTTCAATGGTTAAGAAATATTTCAGACTTAATGCCATTCAAATATATTATTTTATAGTGTGATTAATGTTACAGACTTTACAAATTTCTCCAACAGCATGAGGTATTTTCTGATATTTTAGGATAATTGAGGGACTTTTATTCAAATTTATCTAACAGGATAAACACACATGCTTTAACAATGCTGGTATTCTTAATACTTTGATAGTCACAGAGTTATTTTGCCTAACTTTCCAATCCAAAATTTAAAACTAGAAAAACATTTATCCACAAGTAGCACAAAAATACTGAGAAAAGTTTATCAGAACAACCGATTTGTGCACTTTACAGGGAAAATTCAGTTTATGATCTCGACTTACCTTAACAGATTTATTGTATGCAGTGTGGAGACAACATTTGGGCTCATGTTAGTTATTATCCTAGTAAAGATTGATTACATTAGACATCAATTAAAAGACAAACACAAAGGCTAAGGAAATGTTAGATTAGTGGCAAGAAGGCAGTCCAGTTGCAGAAAAATATTTGTTAAAAATCAGCAAAACTGGCAAGTAACAACCTAAAAGGGAGATTAGGAATGATAAAAAAAAGTAAATAATCAGGCATTGAACCATGCCGCACTTTACACTATACCTAGGGATGACAATCATCGGACCATGTTGTAATTTAGTTCAGTAATCATAGAGATATATGCACTGTAGGACAAGTCATAACTCTGTTATTTGAGTCCGAATCTGCTGCGATTCCGAGATGGATCGCAGGATCCTAAAATTTTGAAATCAACGGTTCAAACTTTTTCGTGCGCGGATCTCAGAAACGTTTTTGAAAAAGTAAATTTTCATGCATGCATCTCGAGAAATACCAACAGTTGAGATGGGATCGCAGGGTCCTGTGATTCCGCGAGAATCACAGCAGATTTATTTTCCTGTTATTTACTTTTGCTCTTGCAATGGGATTGCACCAATCAGCACAAGACGTCAGGATAGTCTCTTTTCAAGTATGACGCTTTACAAAATTATCAAGCAGTTCTTGCTTTACTATTAATTATGGCTTTTGAATTTATCAGTTTTGTTCTAGTTATTTTATTAACTTCTAGGCTTCTAGCCAGCGACGGAGGTAATTTGTTGAATGAGGGTCAAATTTTTTTTTTTATAATAAGAATAGTGAGTGAGAGAGAGATAATATACAATAAGAAGTGTCACATGTGAGTTTTTAATTTTTTTATTAAAAAAAGTTCTAAAATACTAAAAATCTTTTCAAATTATACATAAATCATTCTTTTTTTAAAAGAATGAGAATCAATACTATAACATTTCACAAAAAATAAATATGGGGTCAATTGACCCCATTCCATATTAATGCCTCCGCCTCTGCTTCCAGCGATGCAAGCTGTTCTTGTCTCTTAATAAAAATTTCATCCAGACGTCAAGTAAATTACAGCTGCTTGTATTAATCATTTGAACGATGAGTAGAACTTGGGTATTCCTAAGTTCACCAAGCATCTTTGTAAACTCCACTTTAAAATTTATCGGATTGACTTTAAATGACGAATTCGAACAGTTAAAACCCATCTACCTTACAAGTGATGCGTCTACATACAAGATTTTTTAAATTTTCGAATTAATTTTGTATAGAGTCAAGTGGTAAAAAAACATTCAAAAAATGAATTCATTAAAATTAATTTATCAATCTTTTAATTTTGACAGCTTGACTTTATACCAAATTAATTCGAAAATTTAAAATTTTTGCATTAGACACATCACTCATAAGATAAACGGGTTTCAACGATTCAGATTCGTCATTTAATATCAGTTCGATAAATTTGAGAGTTGAGTTCACAAAGAAGCTTGATAAACTTAGGAACACCCTAGTTCTACAACTGAACCATTTATTCACCTTACCTGCAATTCTGAGCAGTTTGTATAAAGCTGCTTGTATTACCTCTCACAGTTGAACAGCGTAAGCAATTCTGAGCAGGAGAAGACATAATTTTCTCCTCTAATATTAATTTACCACTGGTGGACATCTAAGACAATTTTCAATTTAACAGAGGACCTCTCACAGTTTTTTTTTTCTTAAAAAATCGCAAACTGAAACAAGCAAGCAAAAGAAAAAAAATGTAGCTGGACGTTATAGACCATAACGTCCAGCTACAGTGTTTTTTGTTAATTAGAGATCATTAGTGATCAGATTAACTAGACGTTATCGATCATAACGTCTAGCTACAGTGCACTGGACATTATGGACCATCACGTTTTTGCTACATCTCGAATTTCAGCGAAAACGTTCTTCAATATTGATAATTTTTTATTTTATTTTCTATTAATAAAAATTTCGGCATAAATTAGACTAGTCTGGAAAGTGGGAAGGAGGTTCCACATAAGCTGAGCTCGATGGAAGTATTTCCTTCAATATGTAGAGTGCCCTTGGAATTCGTATCCTCTGCATTAAATCAGAAGGTTTCTTTTGAGTTAATGAATCTCACTGTTTAATATGTTTTAAGATTTGTGTGGATTAGATCCGTACTAATATTGAAATGCTCTCTATGTCACTACAACAAAACAGGGCTTCAGCGACCGGCACCAGCGACTGGTTAGGACACCGGTCGCTGAAGACCCAAAAAAATAAATTAAAAAAAATAAAATGAAGTGCTTCGGCGACGAACCCTTCAGTGACCGGCGCCCACAGCCTTCAGAGACCTGGCCCGGTCGCTGAAGGGTATCCCGAAAAAATCTCCGCCTCCTCACCAAAGTCTGTCTTCTCTCTCCCGCGTTTTAGGTTTAGAAAAAAAAAACACAGAGCCCCGCTGCCGTCCGACCCCCGGCCACCCCCGACCTCTCCTCACTCACACTCTCTCTGTCTCTCTCTCTCTCTCTCTCTCTGTCTCTCTCTCTAGCCGACACCGCCGCTGCCACCCGATCCCCGACCGCCCGACCCCGCTATGACGAGCAATGGCTTCAAGTAGTTGTTTCTTCTAGATCTTACATTTTGTATGTGGATCTTTGTTTTACCGAGTATTGATATTTCTTTTTCAATATTTTTGAAAAGGGAGAGTACGGGAGAGGGACGAGGGGTTTACAAAGAGGCGTGAGTGGGGAGATCTACGTGGCAATGGATCCTACATCGCCGTTGCCACATACTCTTCTCCCCTTTAAAGTGTCGTTTTTCTCTTTATGAGGAGAAAGAGAAGGATTTGTTGAAGAACCTGTGCTTCACTTTGGGTGCCAAGTATTCTGACAATATTACCAAGAAAATGACCCATCTGGTGTGCAAGTTTGCAGGTGGGCTGAAGTATGAGTTCTTCATCAAGCGTGGCATACAGGCTGTTACTGCTGAGTGGATTTTTTAGTGTGTTGCAAAGGACTTATTTAATTGTGGTGTTGCAGAAAGCCCCTTGCTAGTTACTATGTGAAGAAAGGATTGGCTACAATTAGAGTAAATAAGGCAGGTACAGAAAAAAAACTTGATTAGCTTAGAATGAGTATATTTGTATTTTTAACAAATATGCTAAGAATGAGCATATCTGTAATTTTAACAATATGCTAAGGTTAAAAAAAGGTGAGAAGAGGTGAGAAAAGTTAATATAAGTTTAAAAATTGGCTTATTGTTCTCTTATATTTTATCATTTTTGTTCTCTAGGATGTTATTGTACCTTTTGGATAAATTTCGCTCTAGAGCAATTACATCTCAGGAAAGAGAAAAAGGTTTATGCCCTGTGACACTTCCTCAGATATATATGAATTCTTTATAGAAATAATACGTGAATAGAAGGTTCGCAAAAGGCCCTTAAATAAGGAGATAGCTAAGAAGGAAGAAAACATTATTACCATTGAACAAGCTTTCAATTGTCTTACTGTCCCTGAGATCAAACTTAAGGTTAGTTATAATTGCGCATCTAATTATTTGTTTATCTTCACTCAAATATCAGTATCTAAAACTGGGATGTTGTGCAGGTTGATCTTACAGAATATGTCGAGAGACATGACTTTCTATTTGATGTTGTTTTGGATGAGGATGTCTCAAATGATGAGGTAAGCATATATAATTCTATAAGACAATGTTGATGTTCAATCACATGTCGGTACAATTGACTAGATCAACTGATATGGATCACTATTAAACTATTGTAGTAGCTAAAAGAGACAACTTTATGTGAAGGCTTGTACAGGTGAAATTTGTAATAATCTATTTAAGTTTTTCTATGCCGTACTTTAAATATTTTATTTTTATGTCATAATTTAGATATTTGATGTTTGATGTTTATGACGTACCAATTAAATTGCTTGTGAATTTCTTTTAAATTGTTTGGTGCTTGGTACGTTTCGTACCAGTATTTTATATTATATATTTGAATTGCTTGTGAATTGTTTGGTACGTTTCGTACCAATTGGGGCTGGAGAAAAATAAATGAACAGAATGGGTTTATATTTGTTTGGTACATTTCGTACCAATTGGGGGAAAAAAGAAAAATAATAATAAAATACCCAAAAAAATCCTTTTGAGACCGATTTTGGGCCCATCAGCGACCGCCCAATCGGTCTCAGATGGTATTCCGCCACGTCAGCATATAGCATCAGCGACCGAATTCATCGGTCATTATAGGGGCATATGCGACCGGAGTCTTACCCTTCAGCGACCGGTGACATCAGCTGGGAGGGCATCAGCGACATAGCAACTGCGACCGACCTTTCTGTCACCGATTTAGACCTTCTGCGACAGGTACAAACCGTCTGCGACCGGCGCCTTACCCTTCTGTGACCGATTTGACCGATCGCAGAAGGGTTTTTGTGCTGTATGACATGTTATAGGCAAAACCCGAATTAGCTACGTTTAAAGTCTCCCGCATAATATATGAGAATATAAAAGCTGGTCTTCAAATTTCAATGTGCAATTTTTTTTTTTTTGGATAAAATTAGTCTCGATGGATCGCCGATTCCATTGTAATTTGTAAATATAATGAATATCAATACATCCGCATTATAAAATAGAAAAGAAAGGAAAAACTAGTTGATCCGTCTAGCCCATCTCCAAATTAGTCCTCTCCAACAAAATGAAACCATAGTATTGGGTCATTTTTAAAGATATGCGGATCCAATAACTATTAGATACATATTTTAGGTTCATATACAAATCCATTTATGTAGATTTGAATCGAATTATGGATTATGAATATTCATTGACAGTTCCATGCAAAAGTAATGTATGGTTCTCAAATATTAGTAACTCACCACACTGTTTCAAACTTCAGAGTCCATCTTCTGAAGTAACTCAAATTTTGAGTGAATCTGGACCATCCGATTAGAATTCAGATCAATTAGATCCGAAATGAATTGCACGGAGTCCCTTTTAATATTCACGTCAAAGCATATCGGACGAACCGTATCTAAACTCAATATTTTGAGTTAGCGATATATGAATTACAATCTCCACACTCCACAGAGATTCTAACTGTTGATGTTAATGGGCTTATAATTCTTATAGGCCCAACATTCGTGGACTCAATAAAACTATCAACATATTTTTCCTTTCATTTATAACCCAATTTAAATCACATGAGTTGGAGTACAGAGAAGAGAATTTCATTTTTGTTTTCCTTTTTTTTACAACAATTATTAGCAACCTATGCTGCTTTTTTATCATTAAATTTTCAATGAAGAAGAATGTTATAACTGTTTTTTAGCAAATAAATTAATCCTCATATGCTAACTTCGGGTTAAAATAAAATTCAATTCAGAAGTACCGCCTTAGAACTGTTATAAATATATATTTTTATTTGTCTAGAGTTAGAACTCAAACCACCCCATTTTTTTAATATTCATAAGAATTTTTCATTTTAATTTTGAACATGCAAACTCTCACACACAAAGCATTGTCTTTACCACTCTATAGATGGAATCATTTAAAAAGAAAAAAGTTTGTTCCAATTAAAGCATTCAACTAATGGCAACTTCTAAAATTTATGAAGGTATCAGTAAATACGCCACTTGTAATTACTAACACCTACCTGTGGTCCGTTATTAAATTAGTATTTGAGATAATAGTATACTATTTTTTTGAAAGACGGTACCAAACTATGGAATCTTGATTATAACAATTTAACAAATAACAACACTTCTAGGGACAGTTTACACTTAAATTAGTACCCATAAATTCATGGAACCGTAGATATGACAAAAAATTTCCTTACTTCAAAAGTTTTGCAAGAAAAAATATGAAATTATTTTTCTATTATCTATATAGGACTCACAACATTAAATCAACAACAAATATTTGATCTATACGTAATACGTGGTTCACAGTATGAACAAGCTGGTTCGGTTCGACTCATAATTAATTCGGTTAAAATCAAGTTCTGCTTATAATGGCATGAGCCAAATTCAAATTTTCCCTAACTCAAAGACTCGTTTAAAGTCTAACATGTGATGCGCTATTAAATTTGTAATACTTTGAGATAATAATATAATATTGATTTGGAAGGTAGTATGCACAAATCCCCACCATACTCAGGAGGTACCAAACTCTGGAATATTGATTATAACAATTTAACAAGTAACAACACTTCTAAAGACATTTTACTCTTAAACAAGTACTCATAAATTAATGGAATCATAGATAAGACAATTTTTTCCTAACTTCAAATTCAAGCTTACGCTTCTCCCCTCAGATTGACTTGTAGTTCACTAATAGACAAATTTCTTTGACTTTGCTCTTTCTTTCTTTACTGTTCTTCAATACTTAACACCCTCATTGACTAATGCAATTAATTATTGACGGATCTGGTTGATAGTAAATTAGTAACATCCCTCATTGAACTATTTATTATTGGCTTCGGATTTTCGTCCAATTAGTGTTATTAACCTCCTGCCAAAAATTATTTCTAAATTGCTAGCCAACAGACTAGCTGGAGTGCTACCGGGCCTAATCTCGGTTCAGCAAACTGCTTTCGTCAAAGGCCGATATATCGCCGAGAATTTCCTAGGAAATTATCTAGCATCTCTCGTCAGGTGGTCATGAGGTCTTATTCGCTAAGGTCGACTTCTCCAAAGCTTTCGACTCGCTCAATTGGGACTTCTTAAAGGCAGTTATGAGGGATTGGGGCTTTCCGGCAAGATAGATAAAATGGATTTCTACAATCCTGTCAACAAACTCACCAAGAGTTGTAATCAATGGCCAGCATACGAGTTATTTCCCGCATAAAAGTGGCCTCCAACAGAGAGACTCCGTGTCACCCATGTTGTTCATCCTAGCAGTGGATGTATTGCAAGTCATGATATCGAATATCAATAGGGTCTGACAACCAGGTTATCTAACAAAATTGCGGAACCAATGATGGATGATACGACATTCATCTTCAATGCTGACATCACAACGGTGGTCTCATTCAAGATTCTCTTGCATCTTTTTGCAAAGATGTCGGGCCTCTGCATCAATTACTCCAAAAGTGCAATAGTTCCGATAAATCTAACAGCGGAGAAATCTCGAATTATTGAGGCAATTACGGGATGCTCTAGAACGAAATTCCCGGTTGTGTACCTGGGAATGCCTCTTTCGGTACGGGCACCAGACAGACAAGCTTTCATGTCGTTGATTGATAGACTGTAGTTAAGACTACATGCAGGGATGGCATAACAAACTTTTATCAAGAGGTGGGAGGTTGCAATTAATGTAGTCAGTGCTATCTGCCATTCCGGTTTATTACATGTCCTACTTCCTTCTGCCAGGATGGGTAGTTAATCGCATTGATAAAATCAGACGTGAATTTCTTTGGGGCAAGTTGTTACCACGAAAAAGGTATAGTACAAAGTTTCAGTACAGCAAGCTGTACCTTTTAACCTTAAATACATTTTTTGTTCAGACTGCAAGTATACAATCCTAGCACGTAGTATATTGTCGGGTATCGATCACAGGGACGGTTCAAGTCTTAACCGGATTCTACTTAAGTTAATTAAAGACTAGAAGTTGGAAAATGTTGGTTTTGGTTGTTTATAATTCCTTCAGATTCAATGGCAGTAATAAAGTGCAAGAAAATAAATTAAACTTGGTTTGAATCAATAATAAAAAGCGTTCCCAGGGTTATGACTTCATCTCAGTGTACACGGGCCGTGTCATTTCCTACACGGTCCGTGTCAACCTCAAGTAAATGCAGCAGTTACTGTTTCTTTGTGTTGTTCCTTTGTGTAGGGTTCTACTGACCAGATCTAATGTTTCTAAACCTCAACTGTCGTTTGTTAGTTCGTTAACTTGGTATGGAATTACAATATTTGCCCTCGTCGGGTTCTAGACCTCAACTGTCGTATGTTGGTCTGAATTACCTAGTTGCTTGTTTGGCATACTAAAGGTAACTCCTATCTGTCGATAGGGAGTAATTTTCACCTTTCGGTTACTACTTGGTTTCACCTTTTGGGTCACTAATCCTACCTCATGTACTTAGTTTGGTTGAGAGACTTTTAAGGGCCAAAGTACCTTCTAGATGTGCGCATTCATCTAGTGGTATACAAATAAAGATCAAACAATTTATTTCTAAGCAATTAAAATCAAGCACAATCAAGCAAACACAAATTTCAACAAAAGAGTACAATAACTAGCATGCAAGACAAAACATTCGACTACATCAAAACCCTAGAAATTAAGAATTCTACTCAAACATAGTTCTCAAAAAAAAAATACGAATAAAGATAGAGTTAATCATGACAAAACCCAAAGCACAAAGAAGATCAATCGAAAACTCGCGTCTTTCGCTTCTCAACTTCGTCTCCAAGCTTAGCCGCCAATCCAAACCCTAGAATATGCTCTCTCTGTTCCAGAATCACCCTCTCTGGCGAGAAATCCAGCTTATCTCCTTAATTTGTTGACCTTCCTTTCTTAGCCTTGTTTTCAGATTTCTGGATCTGTTTCCGGAAATGCTTGACACGGGCCGTGTAAGATCTGTCCGGCCCGTGTAACCTGTGCTTCTTCAGTGATCGAGTCAGCAGCTGTCTGTGGTCGAGTCAGTGGTCGAGTCGAGGTTGACACGGCCCGTGTGTAATGTGACACGGACCGTGTAGAGACTTCTTAATTCCAGATTTCTCCTCGATTTCGCCCAAATCCTGCAAAATAAGAATAAACTTAAAGCAGTACCACATTCTAAAGATATTCAATGAAATCACAGCTGATTTAATGGGTTTAAACACAAGTTTGGTATAATTTTAAGGTCGAAATATAGATAAGTTTGCGAAATATCACAAGTGCATTAATAACTCAAAAGGTATGTCATTGGTGGGCTGGAGCATAGTCAGACTCCCCGAAAGCTTTGGCGGCATGGGGGTTATGAATATCAAACTTCAAAACATATCTTCTTCTTAGGTGGTGGTGGTGGCGTCTCTATGATGGAATGCAGTCGCTCTAAAAACTGTATGTGTCAAGCTTTATGCTAAGAGATCGGATGTAGGGAGACCATTAGCTTGGAACATAACAGGTTCATTCTTTTGGAATGTGCTAGGCAGAATTAGGAGTTTTTTCACTTGGAGCACACAGTGGGAGGTAGGAGATGGAGAATTTATTAATTTCTGGTACGATTGTAGAATGGGTCTCCAATTTTGAGTTTCTACGATCAGGTATTCAGACCTCAAAGTCCAGTTATGTCACTAAAGCAAGCTTCATACTTGCTTTCTGTGGTGGCACCAGATGTGGATGTTTAATTCAGAGTGGGCCCGGACATGATAAGTAGTAGATGGAGCAAAACGAGAGAGTATTCTTCAAATTCTGTTTACAGGGTGTTGGTGGGGGCAGAAAAGTTAATAGCAACAATTACGGGGTTTGGAAGGCAAAAGTCCCTCCTACTATCAGAATTTTTGGACATTTGATGCTAAAGGGGAAGCTTTTGACGAGAGATGTCCTCAGGAGACGGAAAGTGCCATGTCAGCGTGGATGTGCGATGTGTGATAATTGAAGGATGGAAACAATTGCCCATTTGTTATTTCACTATCAGTATGCGAAGCGGGTATGGACTTTTATTGAGCACAGGCTGCGAACCCGTTTACTAACAATCAAATTGGTACAAAGGGCAGTATCGGTAATCAAATCTGCAAGGCAAATAGTGGATTACTCGTGGATTGAGTTCGTTCCTAGCGATAGAATGAGAAGGGAGACATGGCTGTGCATTGTACTATGTACCAGTTGGTGGATTTGGCGACAAAGGAACAATCTCATCTTCAGAGGAGAATTGGTACCACCTGAAGTCCTGGCAGAGAAGGCCCTTCAAGGGAGCAATTTGTGGGAGAAATTGTGTTAATAAACCTATTGTTCTCTTTTTGGTTTTGAGTTGTATTAGGGACTTTCAAATTTGACAGCCACTGTCAAATAATTTCAAAAAAAATAAAACTTTGACATGTCACTAGCGGAAGGAAAAATTATACTATTAAGATTGGAGTAAAGTTAGGATGTGTTGGAGTTTGATAAACACAACTGTGAAAATTTATCGGATGGCTTCAAACGATGAAGACGAGAGATGAATGTACATGCAAAATTTAAAAATTTTCGAATTAGTTAGTACAAAAGAATGATGAAAAATAAATTCATAAAATAACTTATAAAAAATTTATTTTTTTTTTACCGCTTAACTTTATACTAAATGAATTCGGAACTTAAATTTTTTTGCATGTACATGCATTACTCATGAAGTAGATGGATTTCAACAATTTGAGTTCATCATTTCAATTCAATCCGATAGTTTTTTAAAATTGTACTCACTAACCCCTTTGAATCAGCCAAACCCGGCCGTCTAACGTAGAATTCGGATTGAATGATTTTTTATCTTACTTGACCAGTCACAAACTAAATGTATCATAATTCGATTATAACAACTTGAATTAATGACTTAAATAAAACCCGATCGATCCGATCTGTTTACACTTTTACTTAAATCGTCCAAGAAAATTTCAGATTCAATGACTTTTATAGTTAATTGATTAGTTATAGATTGAAAATGTTATAATCTAACTATAATAAATGAAATTGACTGTCTAAATAAAATTCGACCCGTTTACACTCCATTTGTATAGTCCAAAAAACTTTATACAAGTGCAAGTTGATCGACTTCCTGCAATCCTGTTAGAGCTTATACTTCCTATCAAACAGTGTTCTGCGTTCGATAAAAAAATGTGTTCTGCGCCTACCTACGGCTTGACACTCATCCTGCATAGGGATCTGTATCTCCTCAGGTACCTGAGGGTACAATTAAGAAAGAACAGTCTGAATTTAGTTTTAGTCGGATCAAAAGAAATTTGGTATCTGTTACAAATATTAAATAGGAGGAAAAATAAATGGTAAGTAAAAAAACAAAAAATTTCAAAATCAAAAGAAGGATTCTAATTTTTTTCAAAAGAAGAATTTTAGTTTTTATTGAAAAAAAAAACTACTTTTTTTAGTAAAAAGAATTCTAATTCTACTATTTTTGGTATAGTAACTCGATCTTGAGTAATAGTCGTATCGTGCCCGTGTGTTACAACATGAATATATTATAAGAGAAAAAAAAATCTCATACAAATAACATATTTTTATATAAAAAATAGACGATGAAAAATGCATTTATAATAGAATACTACATATTCGATGATAAAAAATAAACTAATATTTTTGTAATTGGATCAAACACATACATGCAATTAATGACAATGTTTTTCAACATTCTCAATTAATTTCATATCTGAATTGGTATAAAGAGAGCACTGTATACTTTGACATATCTTATTAATTTCTTTATTGGAATCATTGAGCAACCATTCTGCTACTTGCCTACTTCATCAATTCTAACTTTTTTAACAGCATGCAATAAAACTTGCCTAAAATCCAAAATGTACAACTAATTTGTAAAAATGAGTTAATAATTTGATACATATCTTATAATATGTCATTTTGTGATTTTTATTTTAAAAAGTTCTTGAAAAACATGACAAGTACGTGTGGGAATACATGTCTAAATAAATTTAAACTTCTACATATAAAAAAACATCAAAAAAACTTCATAGAATAAAGAAAAAAATAGGCTGTATGGAGAACTAATATTCAATTCAAATTTCATCTTTTAATTGAAGACGTTGGCGAATAAGAACATCTTACATAATATTAAGAATGAAGATATGGAGTTTGTTTTGAGATTCGTACCTGAATTAAAGAACGGTCTAAATTTCCTAATAGTACCGTCAGGGAATACGGATTCCTCTGCATGGACCCATGAATTCATGATAGATGGTTGGATCCATGTAACCGAGCGCCAAGAGCTGAACCAATCATAAAATCATGAAAAAGCAATGAGCCAAATCAGAGAAAGATACGACAACATGCATGTTGGTAATAGATATTGGGGGCTCCTCCTCGTGTGCTGGAACAGCAGAAGGCACCAAAGATTTAATAAAAAGATGCAACGGATTGGGGCCCCTCTTGTGAGGTTCCTGTTATGATCAGAGGCGATTAAAGTTTGTTGTGCTGCAAAAGAAGATGAACAGTGCAGGATTTTTTTATTTTTATAGAAATTTTATAAAAATAATAAATGATATTAGATGGATTGGATCTATTTTCGATTCATAAAAAGAACTGATTATTTTTACTTGTTCTCTAAAAATAATTGGAAAAATTAGAGATTATTTGTAGAGTCTGCGTAATAGGCAGTACGGTCACTAAATTAATTGATTTTTTCGGTACTTTTACGCAATGTTTGGTTATAGATTAAAGTTGAGGAGACCTAAATTAGTTATTCCAATTTTATACCAGTCTAAATTATATATATTTGATTGAAGTCTAAAGAAGAGAGAGGAGCAAAATTTGCAAATAGTCACTAACAATGTGTCTAGGACACAACACTCAATTAAGACATATGAGGAGTTGATTTAGTTTTAGCCAGCATAACTTTATGCCTTGTTATGCCATCCTATTTGATGCTCATTTGGTAGAATAAGTGAGAGCTAAACACTTTATTTCATGATTTAGATCTCAAGCAAATATGATAGCGTTTTTTTTTCGGTATAGTTCCTAAAGGAACTGAAAAAAATTAGTTATTTTTATGAGATTGAAATATCGACTCAATTCATCTAATACCTTATATTTATTTTTATATAATTTATAAAAATGAAAAATTTTGGGAAACAGTGGAGGCAGTGGCAGAGATGAAAGGAATGGTTAGCTACCTAGATCTATACCAAGTAATAACGCACCTTATCTACTTTACACTGTATATCCATTAGTAGTGTATTGTGTTCAATACTTTCAGTTGCAAGTGGCGATGCTTGGCTGTATGTAGTGCGCTGTATCCAATATATAGTACCAACTTGAAAATTCAGATCTCCTAAATCCGTACCGTTAGTTATAAATTGGCATGTTTTTAAAAAGTAGCTTCATGAATTTGCAAATTGGTTGAGATTGACTCAGAATTTTGATCGCATGGTTCGGATTTCAAACTAAAAATTTACATTACTGCACTCTCAACTCTCAAGAAGAGGGTTGGATGTAGTGATTTGCTCTCGGGTACCTCGGGCCGGGCAGGGCAAAACCCGGGACGGGTAGCGGGCACAACGGGTACGGGTACAACGGGTACTCGGGTACAACGGGCACGGGTAGACGGTTTTTTTTTTTTTAAAGTCTGCCCTGCCCGTCTCGGGTTCCCGGGTAGACGGGTTTTTTTTTTCTGTTTTTTGTTTTGTTTTTTGTTTTTTTTTTTTTTTTACAGTGTGGGACCCACCCAGTTTGTGATTTGAACCAATTACTATTTGGGGGAGGGAAATTTTTTTGAAAAAAAATGGATTTTCGGGTAGCGGGTAAACGGGTGCGGGTACACCCGGAACGGGTTCGGGTACGGCGGGTACGGGTACACCCGGGTTTTTTCCAAAAATAGAGGACCTGCCCGTTTGAGACCCGTACCCGTTTACCCGGGTATACCCGCGCTCGGGCACGGGTACCCCGGGCACCGGACACGGCCGGACCGAGTTCGGGCAGCCCCCCGGGCAGTGTCAAACCACTAGTTGGATGATTGGATGATTTGGATCAGACGTCACATTTGACAAAGGATCATCGGATCCTATGATTAGTGTGCGGAGAAATTTATATATGAATTTTAAAAATATATCGAATAGCTAAATAGATCTTGGTGATCTTGAAAGAATATCCATCTACATTATTGCATGATCCGTATTTAACATTATCTGCGTGGATCTTGATTGGGTGACGCGCGTGTGTTTTTAACATCAAATTAATTATTTCGGTCAAATTTTTTTTTTATCAACACTTAGATATTTTCTTTAACATTTGTATGTTCCATTTAACACTTATATTTATAATTTATTATCATCGCCCCACTAGACTTGAGAAATATAACTAATAATTGTTACAATGAACTAGTTAAGTATTTACAAGAACAATATTTTGTTCAAAGTAACTCAGTTCAATATATTTAAAATACGGTCATTTATCAAAATATATACTAAAAGCAACTAATTTACTTTAAAAGCAACTAGTGAAGTATTTACGTGTATAACATTGTTTAAAAAAACTTAAACCAAATGAGTGTGTTCAGCACATGCATGTGTTGATATTAAATTTTAAGTGAGACTAAGGAGTATTTGTTTGATAAAGTAGAATTAAGAAAATGTGCTAAGGATGTTTAATTCAATAAAATTAGTGCCTTAAGAATCTGGGCAAAAGAAGTTTAGGAGACTTAATACAGGTAAAATGAGCAAATTTTAATTTGTACTAAGGAGATGTTGTTCGGTGGTATTAAGGAGCTAAGGGGTCCAAAGGATCCTTAAGGACCCTTAAGTGGGGGTTTGTCGAACATCACCAATACGTTCAGAGATGGACGTTTGATGGACACTTAAAAGGTGAATTTCTTTTTTTTTTCATATTAATGATGATCAACGGCGAAGCCACGTATCCACAAGAGCAGGCAGTTGCCTACTCCTATAGATTTGAATAATTGAATATAACTCAATGTAAATAGGACCCCCTGCCTACCTCTGAAATATAATTTGCCTATCCTTGGATTCTAGACAGTCGGTTGACCCCCTGCCTACCTCTGAAATTTAACTCGGTTGACTCACTAACTTAGTAAACTGTGCAATGTTTTGTTAGGCTTTGTACTATTTAGTAATTTTATAAACTTTGTACTATTAATTTTGCCACTGTCTCATTATGTAAAGTTTTAAATTGTGTATTATTTTAATAAACTATATACTATTTATTTTGTTAGACTTTGTTTTGATAATTTTTAATTTGATAAGCTATGTACTATCTCACGAGTCACGAGTTGACTTGAGTTGACTCGAGTTGTTCGCGAGTTGAATCCAAGTTGAATTTTCTGACTCGAAATTGAATTAGCACCTCGGACTCAACTCGGCTCATGAGTTCACGAGATGAATCCAAGTTGCCCTCAACTCAGACTCAACTCGGTTCATAAGCAACCCTAATCACTATATCAGCCTTTCTCTTTTTGATAATGCAAAGAAAGATTGAGATCAGTGTAGATTTATTTTTTTGCATAAATCTCAACACGAATGGACCAGGTTGAACTGGATATTGGATTGAATTGATAGATTTTAATCCGATGTCCGTTGGAAAACCCCTACAGATAATGATTTTAACGGAATAGTTTTGACTTCATGCAGCGCACACACTATAAAATCAAAATATCATTACACTTGGTCGATGCGCTGCAGGAAGCAGAAACTGCTTTATTAAAATATTTACACCCATCAACCTCAAATCATACGAAACAAACTAACCAATCAGATTTTGGTCAAAGCGTCTCTACCATTTTCTCCGGTTCTTACTCCTGACTTCTTACGACCTTTGGAACTCTCAGTCAAAAAAATCTATAACTACAATGGGAGAAATTTGGGTTCGATGGGCATCGGACTCAAAGTGAGTTTGACTAGTTCGCTCACCGTCCGATCTGTTTTAGAATTCGAGCCCGCAACTTTTATATCTGCTTTAAAATTCGTGTGCACGAATCTTAAAATGAATCGGACGGTTCCGAAATTCATCGGACCCAAATTTGAGTCTGATGGACATCGGACCCAAGCCCTTCTCAACTACAAGATGTTCCATCATCAGATATCATTTCAACTAGACAAATAGACCCCTATTTATAATGACTTTATTGCCTTCTTGTTTCCTGAATTCCTGATCCAGTCTCTCTCAAGTCTCAACGGCAAAATAAAAAACAGAGAAAACTAGAGGTGTAAACGGAGCGGATAATGCTAATATCAAATCCGTATCCGCCTTTCAATGAGCGGATACGGATACATATACGGATAGTAAACGGATATCAAAATTTAAAACCATATCCGCCTTAAACGGATACGGATACGGAGCGGATAATTTACGGATACAGAGCGGATAATTTACGAATACAGATTCGAATACGAATATAGAACAAAATAAACAAAATAAAGAAGTAGTAACAAAAGATAGTGTGGTGTAGTGGTTTGTATCTTAGTTGCTTAGACTTTCACCTCACATGACATGGGTTCAAACTCCTTGAAGGCAAAATAATTTAAAACCTCACATAATACGGATACGGATAGTAAATGGATATCAAAATTTAAAACCATATCCGTATCCGCATCTTCTGTGAGTAATTGATAATTATCCGTATCCGTATTCGCGATATTATCCGTTTAAATTCGGATACGGATTATATGCGGATTCGGAGCGGATATCCGCACCCCTAGAGAAAACACATTTCTTTCTTTCTTTATTGAATACGGAAACAATTAGAAGTTACCAAACTCCCATTATAAATCTACAGGAGAGGACCCCTCCAACGGTTCTAACAGTCCGTGTCCCACGCCATTAAATGGACGGTTGTGATTGCAAGATCTTTTAGGTACAAGCGACTCAGATTAGAGATTTCCTGCGGCGCTTTTTGTTTCCAGTCGCTGGCGTCTGACTTGACATTATATATAAAAAACAACGGGAGGCCTGCAGTCTTTGAGCCATGATAGGGAAGACATCAAAATGATTGCAACAGAGAATCTCGGAACTGTTTTTCTGAAAGGACGAGACCAAGTCCGCTCTTTCTCAGTAAAATGAAGTAAAAAGTAGTCCGCTCTTTCTTTATCTCTGCGCAGGCGCTGGAGATTTGGGAAATAAATCTGCTGTTATTCTAATGGAATAACAGGTCTTTGTTATTCTGATCTTAACCGTTCAATTTTATCATCTGCGAATCTCGATAAACAATTATTTTTATACATGCATCTGAACGAAGATTAACGGTTGGGATCTGAATAACAGATTCCTATTATTCTTCTGTTATTTCTTTGGAATAACAACATATTATTTCCGGAGATTTGTAGCTCCTACAATAGTACCACCACGCTGAAATTACTCTAGAATAATACTGGTACAATACTTCTTATTCTTAACATATTTTTTTACAACATGACCCAATTGCGTTTTCTGCACTTTGTTACGAACATAATTCCATATAAAATAATTGAAAGATTAATTATTTTCTAACTTGTATTTGATCAATTCATCCAAAGACTTAAAATAGTATGTTAATAGGTAAATATTATACAAAGTAAACATAAATTAAAAAATAATTTTAGAGCGGATAAGTTGTGTAATAGAGACAGTTAGGAAGTTAGTTAGTGCTAATAATATTGTTATTGAAGTTATTAAGATGATGTTAGAAATATTGTTAGAGTTGTTAAGAGATTGTTAGTGGCATAATTGTAATTAGGCAATACTCTATATATAGAGCATAGTTGTAATCAAAGATCAATAAATGAAATACAATTTCATTCCATTTCTACTTCTCTATGTTTTGTAATATGGTATCAGAGCTCTAGGTAGAGTTGGAATTAGGCTAACGCCTATTCCAGGAATATGTCCCTATTCACATTCTATTCCACCTAGTAAAAACAAAATTCTTTATTCCAAAAATAAGCCTTCTCTATTCTAACCTAATCCTCATTATTCCTCCTTATTTCTAGTCTGAAATCAGACTTTACTTCTCTCCCTATTCTCAGATCTATTCTTCTTTATTCCCTCTATTCTTCTAACTCTCCCAATCCATAATTCCTCTATTCTTCTCTCTATTCCGTGTCTCTATGTTCCTTCCCTTACTAGAAAAGAGGAGAAGAGAATCTCAACTTCTAGAGTCGTATCAGATCGAGCGTAGGTGCATCGACGACTTGCCATGCCGAGCGCCCAACCTGCCACCATTGCACACTAGAGCCACCTTTGTTCCGCCACCGCCACCTCTGATCTCAGATCAGCGACTCCACCTCGCCGCTGCAATCAACTCCGCTTCATGTCAGATTCATCCACCGTCAGGAGCCGCATCAAACGATAGAGCTATACACCCAGCTCGACTGAGGATTCGTAAGCTGACTCGACACCCCGATCTGATTTCTGCTCACGCTCCACCACCACCAATGTCGCCTCCCACCAGCCGCCGTCGCAACATCAGCGCGACCTTAACGACAGGCATCAAATCAGATCGAGGAGACATCTCGATCTTTAATCTCTCTCTCTCTCTCTCTGACTGCGGCTAAGGTTTTTGGAGCGAGAAGATGATCTCTGCTTGTGTTACAATCATGTTTCGATCAAAGAGAAGAAAAGAAAGACAACCATACATGCTATTGCAAAAAAATCTGCTGTGTTTCGGCCCAGAATTTTTTTGTTTCCTTTTATGGATCCAGTTTTAAGAGCTAGTTGGACTGAACAATGCATCTAGGCCTATCCCTTGTTCCTTTTCCTCAAATATCTCCAATAAATAAAAAACCTCCACAGCCCACTACCCGAATCAATTCTCAGCCCACCTCTTCAACTAATTTTCATGCGCCTCTTTTATACCTTAATCCCCTCCAACTGCAGTTCCAACAGAACATGCTGCTCAGACTTATTGATTCATGTTTAACTAAGCCGAACCAATGCCGGGCTCCTTTCTTATTCTCTTTTCTTCTTCTTCTTTATCCACAAAATGCTTCTAAAAAAAAAAATGATAAGACAAGAGAGCTAAAAAGCCTCTTGAAACCATGTACTTGTCACAAAGCCATGAGCTAGTCAATTTTCTTTTCTTTTTCTTTTTCTTTTTCTTTTTCAAAGAGGACTTAAACGAGCCTCTCGAGTACATGGAAGCATTCTTGAGCCAAAAGAGCTCATTCTTCTCTCCCTACCTTCTTCTTTCTTCAAGGAGACCCAAACTTGACGATTCAAATCGCAAGAACAATGACATTGAGATTATGGCATCAATTTTCTTCTTTTCAGAGCAAGCTCAACATTGCTACCGCGCACCATGTTTCGCTTGAGGGGGCGTAATAGAGACAGTTAGGAAGTTAGTTAGTGCTAATAATATTGTTATTGAAGTTGTTAAGATGATGTTAGAAATATTGTTAGAGTTGTTAAGAGGTTGTTAGTGGCATAATTATAATTAGACAAGACTCTATATATAGAGCATAGTTGTAATTAAAGATCAATAAAGGAAATACAATTTCATTACATTTCTACTTCTCTATGTTTTGTAATATTGTGCTCTATTCTTGTACTACTAACTTGTTTATGAGTAGTAATACAGTGTTTGTAGCAACGTTTTTCTATTGCACTCACTATCACTACATGCGTGCTTCATATGGTCAAATTTTATAGGTTTGTGTTATTTAATTTTAGAATATTGTGGGATAATTGACTTTGAAACACTTGATATTGTGGGCTAATTGACTTCTAAACTATATAATTGTCTGTAAGTAGTAAATCAATATCAATCATGTAACTATACTATTGAAAATTTTGTTTTTTTTTTTATTGAAGCAAAACTTTACAAAAACTTATAATAAGGAGGAAACAAATTGTTGAACAAATTATTTGACAAAGCGTTATAGTGTCATAATGATAAAAATTAAAAAAAAAAGTATTACCTATTTCTACCGTAAAGTGTTATAATTTAATCATACCTCATGATAATAATTTAAGCTGATTAGCTGCTTCAACTTCCCATTAGAATCCTTCCAATGGAATTCTTGGGAATTGTAGAAGAATAGAACTATGAGAACAAAATAAGCAGCAAATAATTAAAATAGAACCGGTCTTGTCATGTACCAACGGTTAGTCTCCGGGACATGCACGAACAAGATCAGCACAAATATGATTCCAGGATCACATGTCTCTGACACAACCTTACTTTTTCTGAATTTTTAATGTGGGCCCGTACTCCATGTTTCGAAAACTGCAATTCTGCTACAAATGCGTAACAAACCCAAACTTACCTTTTTGTTTAGTTTTCTTTATTTTCCGTTTTGCGAAATAGACCAATCTCGGTGTCGGTCTCGGTCTCAGCCCAGGAAAAATAAAATCAAATATAAAAAGAAACGTGCGATGGAAAGAAGGGAACAAATTATACAAAATTGCCATTTTTTTTAAAATCAAGTAGAGATGATTATTTCGACATCCATTGATAATAATTTCATAAAAAAATTCAATAAAATTGAAAATAAAAATTAAACTTACAAGTATGTCATTGAACATATATATAACTTTAACGATCAAACTTCATGTAATTAAAGTATTATTTAATGATGTATCAAGAATTATTAATATTAGACCATTGAAGTTACAGGTTACTTAATGTATAATGATAAATACAAACTGTTAAATTTTTATCGTTGAAAACATCATCATTTATAGACATAAATGTATAAAAATATAGTTTGATATTTTTTATTTTTAATGATCTGTCGAGATTGTTAAAATAATATTTTAAATATTATTATGTTATCATTAGAGATCAATGCTGTATTTCTTAACAAAGTTTTAATATCATTATCAGATTTTCATAATTTATCAAAAATAGAATATGAACCCGAATGCCCTGTTCTTAAGAAAATTTTAGAGATGAGTTTGTAGAGTTGTAGGCTATTTGGTCAATAAATTTGTGAAAGTTTAAATATCCATGATAAAAATAAAGCAAAATATAATCCATCTACTTTTGGAGCAAAGAGATTTTCCAGCCCTGGGAACCAATTCACAGCAATCTCATGTTGTCCCCTACAACAGTTTTATTAGCCCACCACTACATTTATCGACTGTTTGATGTTGGATGTACAATTAATTTCCTTCAAGAAGGAAAAATTTGGCCACCCATTAATTTTAATTTTTACCATTCATCAAAATGAAACACTTATTATTCAATAATCCTAAGCAAACACAGGGCAAATAATAATTAAGAAAAAAAGGAACAAACGAGACCAAAAAGAGAAGAGAAAACATATTCAAATCACACTATGATACACCCTTGCTTGTGCACTCTAATTGCTCACAAAAAAAATACATAATCCACCCCGCAAAAGATGATATTCTAACAAAAGACAATCTAATTAATTAGTCACTGACTAAACACCCCAACTCTACCGGCACTAGCATCCTCCGAAACTACAGAAGGAGAATCTGATATTGAATCGAATGAATCGTGTGAGGGAGACGCTTCACTTCCCGATGATACTCTGATCTCATCAATCATCTTCACCACCTGGCTCATTTTGGGCCGTTGATCTGGGGATACAGCCGTGCAGCTAATCGCGAGTTGCAATAGTGCAACCATCTCCTCTTCTATTCCTTTGTATCGCATTAATTCCAAGTCGAACACCTCCGCTGTCCATTCTTCTCTTACAACTGATTGCACCCACCTTGGCAGATCAATGGCTCCACAATCTGACGCAGCCTTGCCTATTTTTGACAGAGATAATTATATAAATTCTATGAAACTAATACAATTTTTGGAATAATGAAACTATTACATTTTAGTACATTATTCAAAAAACATTACTCATATTTACTTTTTGAAAAAATATGTTATTTCTGGGGTTCAAAAAAGAAGTAACATGGCACACCTTGATTTTGTTTGAGAATCCAAAATAAAGATGTAATAATTACAAAGTTAATTTAGAAATTGATATCTTGACAGAGAGGATCTCAAGTATAAAAACAATTTGAAAAACAGAAATTACCATATGAAAAATCATTTGACGCCTACCTGTGAGGATCTCAAGTAGCACAACACCAAAAGAATACACATCACCCTTTTGAGTTGCCCAAGGCCGGCGCGAATCTGCCGGGGGCGCCTCTGGAGGCCGATAGCTGGCGGACCGTGTGGCAACACCAACAGATGGGCCCAACATTGCCAAACCATAATCCGCGAGCCTGGGCTCGCAATTCTTGTCTAGCAGTATGTTAGTTGTTTTCACATTTCCATGTGCCAAACGAGGCGACGACCGGTTCGCATGGTGTATGTGGGCCAACCCATGGGCCGCACCCGCTGCAATTCTGATCCGCATTGACCAATCCAATGGCGTACGTCCGGGCCCCCTGTTACCTGTTTGAAAAAAAAATTACGAATATTAACAAATGATTTGTCATTGTTCTCCATCTAACAGGTGCAAAGAAGACTTCACATGAAGGTTTGGTTGCTCTCGGAATAAAACAAACTTGTGATGTGTTTAAAGCTATGCTCTAAATCTATCTTTCTCTTTTATGGCTTTATGGAAAACTATCTTTTATTTTTTTTGGCCTATGTGCTGTATTTGGCTTTTAGAGATACTTTGTCTCTCATAAAAGTCATTACCAACAGGTGATTAGTAAAAAATAATTTTGGCGGTAAATAGTCATCCAAAAGTTCATAACAAATTTCTTAAAACGAAACAAACAAAATTTTCTCTCTTTGCAATGTATTTGGTAAAGGCATAATTTTGGTCGGGGGGGGGGGCGGGGGGGGGGGAGCACTTAATTATCAAGTACTGTGTGATTAATTTAATTACATAAAAAAATCATCAACAGATTTGCAGCAATTGTCAGAGACAGCCACTTGATGGATAGATAATAGTCAACCAAAATTTACCTAAAAAATGAAAAATTAAAAAAATGTTACCATGAAGAAGAGAGAACAGGCTGCCATTAGGCATGAAGTCATATACAAGCAGCTTCTCATCACGCGCGTAGTAATACGCCGTGAGCGGCACCAAATGCTGGTGCCGCAATCGGCCGAGCATCTCCATGTGATGCTCAAACTCTCTCTTCCCTGCCACTTGTACATCCCTCAGCCGTTTCACCGCAACCACACTGCCATCATCTAACACTGCCTTGTAGGCTGTTCCATACCCTCCCTTCCCCAGCATTTCGGCCGAGGCCCGCAACAGATCCTCTAACTCAAACCTCTTGACACCCTGCGCCCTTGTATCTAAAAAGACCATTTTACCCCTCTCAAAACCCCCACCAGCAACCGCCATGCCAGCTGTCCCGTACGGGCTAGAAGAGTACACTATCTTCTCCCCTTCGCGCAACCGAGAGGTGCTCTTCCTCCAGGCAAATTTTCGCCAGAAGTAACAGAAGAGAAGACAGGAAACAAACACAAGCACTGCAAAATCACCGGCAACAATGGCTAGCACAGCCGCACGGCTCATTCTTTCGTTATGCTGGGGTGGGGCTGCCTCTGGTTTTGACGAAGGTGAAGAGGTGACAACGGCCGCAGCTGGTGGCACCGGTGCAGCAGCATTGGATGTCATATTTGGTGTACCGGGCCGGCTCGGGTCGCTGACAACGTCTCGACACGGTAAGAACGGTGCCCCACAAAGAGCTGGGTTGGATGAAAACGATGAAACAGAGAATGTAGCAAGCGAAGGTGGTATTGAACCCGTTAAGAGGTTGGATGAGAGGTTTAGGTCCTGAAGTCGTGGCAAAGAGAGACCCGAAATTGACCCGGTAAGCCGGTTTGACTCGAGCCTTAGTGTCAATAGACGGGTGAGTTCGTTCAGTGAACCTGGTACCGAACCGGAGAGGTTGTTGTGAGAGAGGTCAAGTCGGTACAGCCGGTGTAGAGAGGAGATTGTGGGAGGTATTGGCCCCGAAAGATTGTTGTAAGAGAGAAAGAGAAGCTTGAGCCCGGAGAGAGAGGATAAATCGGGTAATGAACCCGATAACAGGTTCGATTTGAGACTAATTACCCTGAGACCGTCAAGCCGGGACAGAGCTGACAAGGCGCCAGTACCGTTCAGGTTCAAGTCTTCCAGTACCAGGCGGGTGACCCGGCCGCCGGCGCACGTGATACCGAGCCACGTGGAGCAAGGAGATGGGTCGGAGCGGTTCCAGGTCCAAAGCGCACCTAACTGATCAGAGGCGGCGCGGAAGTCGAGCAAGGCGGTGAGGTCACTGTCGAGTGAACCGGAGGCGGAGGAGAGAGTGTAAAGAAGGAATGTGGTTAAGAGAAAGAGGCAGTTTGTTTTTGCCTCTGCCATTTCTCCTGGAGAGAGAGAGAGAAACAGAGGAGGGGGAGGAGAGAGAAGGAGAAAAGACAAGAGAGAGGGGTAAGGTCCAGAGAGGAAAAGTGTGTTCAGTTGTGCTGTGTAACTTGTATTGTGGACTTGTGGTGTTGTTTGTTGTTTTATTAGTAGGGAATAGGGATGATGAACGTAGACAGGTACACTTTCTTACATCGGAGGCTACAAATACAATGCGGGTTTTAATGTTATTTAAATCCGAGATACTCTTTTCAAGGTTTTACGCTATATTTTTGTATTCGTGTTTATCTATTTATTTATTTTTTTTGAGGAAAACCGGGCAGGGGCTGCCAGGATTGTATTGAACAGTATTACAGAGTTTACCGGCTATTAAGCCGTATCACCTACACACAATTTAGATAAAAAGCTTCTATTTTAAACCGTCAAGGCCACTCTAAAACTCCGTAACATCTTTCCAGAAATTAGATAAAAGCTCAAAATGACTCAGCCATCTGGAATTCTATGTACCCTTGTACCGCAATGAGCTTCCCACAAAGTTGCCTCACGTATGATCCAGTTGATAACTACATCAGACGGAAGTAACTTATCATTAAATATTTTGGAGTTGCGTTGTCTCCATATAGACACACAGCCGTGAAGAAAATCTGCCATCTAGTATGTCCCCTCGGACTATTGCGGAACCTGTTAGCTTATCAGATCCATATCAGCTTAAGCGATTGGGCATTAACCAGGATGGAGGTTCCCAAGTATATGCCAACTCCCGCCCAAATCGCCAAAAAATATTCACACTGGAAGAAGAGATGCGTTGCTGTTTCAAACTGGCAGGAATTACACAGAACGCATTCCCTCGTGCAGTTGAATTGTCTTCTTTGCATGACCTCCTTGGTTAGAAGTTTATCTCGTAGAAGGAGGAATAAGAACAACTTTGTGGTTGGGGGTATTGGGAACTTCCAGATTCTTTTAAAACTCCAATCAATGAGACCACCTCCGATCATCACCACGTATATTGAACTTGCACTGTATCGACCATTTGGGGACCATCTCCATCGCAGTTCATCATCAGCATCAGTCAATTGAGGCGGATTGTGAGAATCTGGTAGGTTGAGAGTATAGTATTGGGACATTGCATCTCTGAGTGAAATAACATGCAATTGCTATCTCGATCCAACTTGCGCCAGTGTGGTGGGGCCCCACTGATCATACCAGAAGGAGATGGAAGAGCCATCTCCTACTGCCCATTCCGTTGACCAGCTAAAAGCTGCTTCAAACCGATCAATTGAATACAGAAAAATGATCCCTGTTTGGACCATAACATGGGACCCACTGAAAACATCCCCTGCCATCTTATCCTTGTCAAGAAAACTGTCCAGAGAGATTCCGGCTCATTGTAGAGCTTCCACTACCACCGCAGAATTAGAGACAGATTTCGCAAGTGAAGGTCTGGTATTCCCATTCCCCCCCCCCCCCCCCCCCCCCCCATTTTTTAGGGATGCATACCAGATTCCAATTGCAAAGTGAGATAGCGCAACTGCGATTAGACGAGCACCCCCATAAGAATCTTCGTCTTGCTTTGTCTATCCGAGAGATGACCCATTTTGGTAGTTCAAAGCAGATCATATGATAAAATGGGGATTGTCGATAAAATGGTTTGTGCGAGTAGCAGCCTGCGCCTCTACTAAGTAGTTTTGATTGCCAGTCTTGCAGTCTTCCTTCTATCTTCTCAATTAGGGGGGTGTAGAGCTGTTTGGTCGGCTTCTTTATGGTGAGAGGCATACCAAGGTAAGTTATGGGAAAGTCAGTTTGTGATACGGCTATTTCGAATGACTATACTACATAAATAAAAGTAACAAAGATATAAAAAAAGATTTTTTACTATTGACACGGCTATTTTGAATGACTATACTATATAAATAAAAGTCACAATGATATAAAAAAATATTTTTTTACTATTGACACGTCTATTTTGAATGACTATACTATATAAATAAAAGTCACAAAGATATAAAAAAAGATTTTTTACCATTGACACGGCTGTTTTTCATGACTATATTTATACTATGAAATAAAAGTCACAAAGATATGAAAAAAGATTTTTACCATTGACTAGTGTTTTGAAAAAACCCGGCCGGTCCAGGACCGGACCGGCAGAACCGTGGACCGGACCTGGACCGACCCGTCCCGTGCACCGGACCCTTCCCGGACCGGGGTTAGGTACGGTCCGGTCCAGGGACGGGCGGTTTGATTTTCTTCCCACAGGACCGGACCGACCTCCCTGATTTAGACCCGTGTACCCGACCTGTCTCGGACCGGCCCGGCTTACCCGCTAGACCCGTATTTTGTTACTGTAGCAACGTGCACCGTGCATAGACCCAGACCACCATGCACCGCGCATACACCCAAGCCTAAAATTTTTTTTTTGTGCCAAGCAAGAATCGAACCCACGTTGGTTGGGTAACACCATGTTGCTTACCACCAGAACCACTCACATTTCTTGTTAGAAGAGAGTAGGTTTGATAGTTAATATATTCTTGTGTTATTGTACCCGTATTTTTATATTTAATTTATATAATACTTAATAATATAATTAATTTGAATTTGAATTTTTGTAATAAATCAAATTTGAATAATGTATGTAATTCGAATTATTTATAAATTCTGTAATAAATAATGTATGTAATTTGAATAAATCATATTTTTATATTTAATTTGAATTATTTCTGTAATAAATCAAATTTGAATTTTTTGAAGCATATATTATATTCTTCATTAAGAATATATTTCTATTCACAGGGTCAAAGTGCATGAATTTGTTACCTTCAAACTTATCTTTAAAAAAATAAGGAGTGTTAAATACTTTTTTAAGTAAAATAATTTTATTACTTCATTTTGTAGATTACATCTTCTATTTTGTATATATCAGGTGGTCCAGAGAAAAATTTGTGTGTATATTAAAATTTTCTTTTCTATACCTTCATTTGGGGAACAGAACATGTTCAAATCCAAATTAATGTCTAGAAATTAGGCCTGCTAATTGGACTGGTTTGCCCATGGGCAACCGGGCTGGACAAATACTGGACAAAGTCTGGACGGGCTGTAATATAAATGGGCTTAATATCCGGTTCAGATTCAATTGAAAATAAAAAGTACAGACCGGTCACGGGCTGAACATGAACAGTAACCGAACAAAAATTTAATTCATAAACAATGAGCAGCCCGGTTGAGCAATGATCGGTCTCTCATATTCTCTTCTCTCTCAGGCGTAGTGCAAATAATTAATTAGGCGTAGTGCAAATAATAAACCTATAATTAATATTGAGTAAAGCCAGATGTTATACATTTTTGGAAGAATAAGTGCACCTGGATATAATATCGGACAGTGTAAACAGGGCGAAATTAATATAGATATGATAATATCTATATACTGACAAATTAAGCCCGATGTATCTCTACTTGTATACAATATAATATCATCATAAAATATTCATAATTCATATGTCAATAAGAAAATGTAAAATTATAATATACACTTAAATAATGTATGTCCCAAATAAAAAAAACTAGTTTAAAAGTATTATACATATTTTAATAGAATCAAATTAATACAAATCTTAAGTAAATAAATATTCAAATTGTATATTTAATAACAAAACATATAGACCTTTTATAATTGACCTCCCAAACTTTTGCCTTTCATAATTCGATTTAAGGAATTTTAAGATCAAATAATTCGATTTAAGAAATTTTTGTAATATCAAAACCGAATTTCTCAAACTTTTGCCTTTTATAATTGACCTCCCAAACTTTTAATTTTGACTATTATTAATAAGTTCATATTTCTAAATCTTGACTATAAAAATAGATATTTTATTTTAAAAAGGTTTGTGAAATAGATGTAATATAAAAAAATGATCTAATTCGGTTTTGTTTTTAAATCAATTGTTTTAAAATAAATCAATTTTAATAAAAACGTTGGAATGTCGTGAATTTTAATTTATATCTTAGTATAACAAAAATTGTTCGGTTCAATTGTTCAAACTTATTGAATTGGAAAAGAAAAAGAAAAAGAAAAACAGAAAAAAAAAAACAGAAAAAAAAGCAAAAAAAAAAAAGGATTTGGACCGGACCGGACCGTGGACCCGCCGGATCCGTGGACCGGACCGTTCCGGACCGTGGAACCGCCGGACCCGTGGGTTGATCACTGGACGGTTTCAGCCTCTGAAAACCGGACCCGTGGACCCGTCCAATCCGCCGGACCCATGGACCGGACATGTTTGGACCGTCCCATCCCGTCCCGGACCGTTTTCAATTCACTACCATTGACACACAAAAAAAAAATCAACCCATTACTGCTTTGATCCAAGGTAAGTCCTCCTGAGCCACATTCAAAGGGATAAATGTGCTCTTTGAGTAGTTGACCTTTAGCCACCCTGACATGGAAGAAAACAATCTCAAAATTAGTTTAAAAGAGATTAGAGAAGAGATGTCCCCATTTGCTATTATAGCGGTATCATTTGCATATTGCAGAGCCAGTATTGAGTCATGCCACTTGTTTAATAAAGGTTCATGCAGTAGCGAATTAGCGACCTGGATCATCCTTCGAAAGACATCCACCCCGATATTGAACAGCATCGGAGATAATGAGTCACCTTGTCGAAGGCCCCGCTTGTAAAAAAAAGAGAACTCTAGAAGAGGAGGTTGCCCAGATTGAAATCAACCAATTGATTCATCAACTAGGGAACCCACGAGCCTGCATTACTCTGATTAGGAAGGCCCATTCGATAGAGTCAAAGGCCTTCTTGAAGTTAATTTTCGCGAAAACAGCCGATTTACCCCCATGAGAAATGTGATGTAGCAATTCTCTGGTGGTTACAAAGTTCTTCGTAATATGGCATCCATGGATGAAGGCGGTTTGGTTCCCTGAAATTAGGTCCGGAAGAGCCACTCTGAGTCTGTTTGAGAGGACTTTAGAGGTAAGTTTTGGGATGAGGTTTAGCACACTGATTAGTTGAAAATCAGTTGTGCTCGTGGGTGAGTCAGTTTTGGGAACCATGACAATCTTCGCTTCATTGAATGGTGCAAAATTCATGGTATTGTGATAGAAGCTTTCAAGGATTCGGAAGATTTTCTCCTTAATTTCTAGCTAGAAAATTTTGAGAAATTCATTTGGTAAGTTGAAGCTTTTCCATTTGCAAGCTAGGCTACTGCCTCCTGGATCTCTTGCATAGAGAAAGGAAGATCTAGGTGGTGTAAGGCTGGGTTTCAGTGGTATAAAACTGCAGCACCCAAAACCCTTTCCACTGAGGCGCCAAACACTTCTCTTATCCTGTGCTGATCTGTTTTTAACTGGCCATTGTCCTCTATGGACACAATCAGGTTCCTTCGTAGCCTTGAGGACGCTAATGCATGGAAGTACCTTGAATTTCTATCTCCCTGAGCCAACCATAAGCATCGAGATAGTTGTTTCCATTTGTATTTGATGTTTGAAGCCAACTCGTAAGCTCTTTCCTGAATTTTGATGCGCAATCGGAATTCATGTTGTGCCAATTGTCGATGCTCTTCTACAGTGTCAAAGAAAAGAAGGGCATTTCTGCATA